>VZTL01064114.1:17749-44838 GCA_013400535.1 Scopus umbretta
TTTTTTTGTCCCTGTGAAGTTTAAGAGTGATGGGAAGAGCCCCTACTGCCATCAGAAGACCGAGCAGATAAAGCCACAGAACTCACAGTCCAGCCCTCCCCGCCCATTTCTTGGTGTGTTCTGGGAAGGTTATATGCAGAATAAAATGCCCTTGAAGTCAGGAAAAGGTAGCAGCAGCAGAGAGAGATTATGCAGTTCATTGTAATAACTCTGCAGGCTGTAATCTCCGCGTCTGAAAGCCTCATTTTTCAACAGTGAAATGTGAGAAGGGCCAATTTCTACATTTTATCTTTCTCTTGAAGCAGAGCTGAAACGGCAGGATGCACAGCTTTTGTGGTTGCTGGGGGGGACGATTTGCTATTACCGGTATTTGATGAGTCAATATTTGTAATAATTGAAAAAAACAAGGAAATCTACTTAAAAGATATTAAATCCATTTCTGGTAATCATGCACTAAATTTTGGTCTTAAGAACATGGACAAAAGAAAGCAGTCAGCAATTCCAAGCAGGTATACCATCAGTATACCATCACCTTGAAAACTCCTTAGGCATCACCCAGAGTCAGCACTGAAAAAGATACTATGAGACTTTAGATGCCCAACCAGAATAGGGAAATACTAAGGACCAGAGTTAAAATAGTATTCGAGAACTCCTGAAGAAAAGATGTATTCACATATAGACTGGAATACTCTGTACAGTTCTGGTTCCCACTACACAAAAAAGGTGTGGACAGGCTGGGGGGGGTCCAGAGAAGGGCCACCAAGGTGATCAAAGGACTGGGAAGCCTGCCGCATGAGGAAAGGCTGAGAGAACTGGGTTTCTTCAGCCTTGAGAAAAGGAGGCTTAGGGGAGACCTTATCACCATGTTCCAGTTCTTGAAGGGTAGTTACAAAGAAGATGGAGACTCCCTTTTCACAAGGACTCACATGGAGAGGACAAGGGGTTATGGTTACAAGTTACTCTTGGGGAGATTCCGACTGGACAAGAGAGGAAAATTTTTCGCAAGAGAACAGTCAACCATTGGAATAATCTCCTCAGGGAAGTGGTTGACTCTGGACACTTTTAAGATTTAGCTGGACAGGGTGCTGCTGGGCCATCTTGTCTAGACTGAGCTCTTGCCTAGAAAGGTTGGACCAGGTGATCCCTGGGGTCCCTTCCAACCTGGTATTCTATGAGATGCCTTTTCTTAAGTAATTCCAAATGGTTTAAAGTGTTTTAAGAAAAAAAATCTTGCTAAATGATTTACAACAGTAGAAAAATTGGTAAATTATATTTTCCAGAGTGAACAGTTTGCCCAGATTTATTTTAATCTTGTTTTAAGATAAATCAAGATGACAATACAGTTATAAATAAAAACTTCTCATGTATCAAATAAGTTAATTTACACAGATGAGTTATAAAATTCCTTCCTGTGTGAAATGTGGTGTAGCATGGACTAATATTCATTTTACAATTTTTTTTTATGATTGCCTGATGACAACAAAATTATGGCAACTGTCAATTTTACACTAGGGTATAGGAAGTAAATACAGGTTATTAACGACAAGGCTGAAAACCACATCATTTATGCCAATAGAGAAACCACAGCTTGTCAACAAATAAGAGACAAGCAAGAACAGAAAAATAATACTTTAGTATTTAAAATGAAAAAGTTTCTAACCGTTTTAGCATCATGGTTGATCCAACACAGTCACTGTGCTGGAGGATTGGGATCTTACTGTGCTGCAGTCATTCCTCAGCGTTAAATGCTAGAACACTGACCATTAGGATCTACCCTGTGTCCACCGGTGTTGGCACCGTTATGGTCACAGGTATCCAAAAAGTGTCAGGATAGGCCTGAGCAGGTCCAACTCATACCCCATATATGTGAAATGCCAGTGAGATGAAGGAATAGCAGTAGCCAAAAAAAACTCTGCTTGGGAGCTGGTTTTAACATTTAGGATTGCAAATGGAATGGAAAGACCCAAATTCAGAGTCTGAGGCCATGTTTGGATCGATCTCTGCTTTACAGAATCTCTCCTACTTGGGAGCAGGTCTCAGCCTTAGCTCTTGCTAATTCTTCAAGGCATAGAAGCTGTTTTGTGTTACCTCATTGCTGTATCTTTATTTAATTATACAGTGCAAGAACAGGAGAAAACATACTGCCTTCATATTTAGTCTGTCAAATGTGCTCTCTTAAATTCAGCTGACACTGTTTTTTTGATTTATTGCAATTCCTTTTACCTAGTATATTTTTCTAAACCTGCTGTAAATGTAATTCCCTCAATTTCAGGATCATCGATCTGAACAGTGGCAGTAAATGTAATCAGGAAACAGAGGAGGAGAATAGAGTTTTGTTTTTAAAATGTATTTTTTTCAGAAATACCGAATTAATTTAATTTGCTTATTTATTTACTTTACACTTTAGAGTGACTGGTACATTTGCCTGTAGCCTACCAAAACAAAAAACTTTTTATTGAAACCTGTGGAAAAAAAAAAAAAAAATTAGTATTGGGTTTCCAAGGTTTTCAGTTTGAAGAACAAAGACATTCCGAAGTCTAGAAATCAATTATAAATTTAACATGGTCTTCAGCATTCCTTTATTTCTTACTTTACATATTGCTTTAATTAACTATTATCCAATCATTTGGCAAATACTGTCATGAGATTGCAAGTCTGTTTCTTGCACATTTCTAAATTCTTCACTCTTGGAAAACAAAACCACAAAAACACACCAGTCGCGTACTGTGACATTTCCAAATCCCACCCAGCTGTCCACAGCTACAACTGCAACGTTCAACGTACTTAAGATTAAGACCACACATAAAAGTGCAGGCACTCAGGTCAGGTTTTCCGAGGGTGAAGTGGTTATTCTGTTCCCTTTTTCTTTATTATTCAGTATCACAGGGACACGAATCTAAGTATTTCTAATATTTATGTAGGATGGCTTCACAGGTAATGACAGATAACAAGTGGTAGTCCTGATAAAACAAACTTTCTGAATATTTTCTGTAAAACATACTAAAATATTCATAAAAACAAATGAAGGGAAATTCACAAAGGCTAGACAGAGCAAAGTTCTGTTAACAAAGTGAATAATTCATGCTAGAAGATGCAAGACTTTTCCTCACTGTTTGAACATACATGCATTCTCATGCTGCCTAGCCTTTATTTGTGATAATGTGTTAACTGCGTTTGTCAAGAAGCCAGAACAGTCATTAAATGACAAGGCTGAGGGAGTGTAAATTACATGTATGATACTATGGAACTCATGATGAAATATTAAGTTATTTATCCACTTACTTAAGGTATTCTTCTTGAATAGCATGGGGTTAGCTTTTGTTTACCAGTCTATTACAGTTAATTAGTTAAAAATGTTCTTAATTACATGGACTAGTACATAACTCCCTATTCTTAAATCAATATTGTTTTTCTAAACATATCTGGGTTGTGAGATCCTCTGTAGATCTGATTACTTTAACATGAGTTGTGTCTCAATAAATACTGTGTTTTTTTCAGACAAACTTTGGCATATACCTGATGAACCAGCCCTTGCACTCATCCTTTCCAGATATTTTATCAGTTGGGTCTCAAGTACTTCCAGTGCTGAAGGAGAATACAGAAATTCAGCCCCCAGCATCCAGTGAAGAAAAATGTTCGGGATAGATTCTCTGGTGGAGATGAGATTTATATGCAACTCCAGGGAAAAGTCAGTAGTCAGTTATTCAAAAAAAAGAAAAAGCTTCCACTCATTTGCTTCTGGTTTAAGTCTTTTAATTCACTGTTTGCTGTAAATCTTATCAGATGGCAGAACCCTTAATAATTACAGCTCACCTACATGTTTTTGCTTGTGATTAGGTTACAGCAGCCATAACTCTTATTTTGCTCAATTGCTTCAGGATGCAACAGGTTTGATCAAGCCGTACTGGTGGATGACTCCCAGAACAAGCCCAACATCGTTGTCAGAAACCCACATCTTAGTGAAGAAAAGTAAACACAACAATGCGCTACTTCCTTATGTTGCTTTGTTAAAACCGCAATGGGGAGAGAGGATGCAGGACATATTTTAGAAACAGTGTGGGTGGGAAGGGAACAGTGAGAGAGTGGCATGAGAGCAGCAGCCCGTTCGGCTTTTCAAAAATGGAACTGAAGGTGATGTGTAGACAGTCTGAAAGCACCGGAGAAGAGGGAAATGTCATTGGGAAATCTGTGTCTCCCTCTTCGGAAGTGGCATGTAAGGATGCCAAAAAGGCATAAGTATCAATAAAGATTTATTACGCTGTTTGCAAAACACATTCCCTGTGAAGCAGTTTCATCCAATTGTTCTCAACTTCTTTTGCTCATTCCCGTTTGCTGCTTTTCCATCTGATTTATTTTATGTGATGACTTCCCACACACTTGTTTCCTTACGTATTTGTGGATGTTGACACATTTTTTTTAATTTGAGATTTTTCAACTAATAGAGTCATGTTTTCTATACAAACTTTGTTCATCCTCAGTGGTCTCTAGTGGCCACTTAAGGGAATTCTTGAAAGTTTGGATGCTTCTCCATCCCAAACATCTTTTTTCTCTCTCTTTGTGCATTGGATAATGTCCTTCTTAGAAGGCTTTTGACTTCTTTACTCCTAAACATGACTCAGGCTTTCTGATTTCTGAGAGCAAATGTCTGAAACCTAGGACTTAGTCTGAAATATCATTTATTGTGAAAATTAAAAAAAAAAAAAAAAACAAAAAAAAAAAAAAAAAAAAAAGCAACAAAAAAAAAAAAAAAAACAAATAAAGCAAGCTACACAGAAGAAGAAACCACATGGAAAGTCAGTGTAAAGCAAGACGGAACACATGGCAGCCAGGTGTTTTATGACCCCCAACATGTGTCCAGCCATGTGATTGTAACCAGGGTGATTACATGCTTCCAGGAAGTCCTTCTGGAATAGGAAATTCTCCTAGATTGGCCGCTCTATTGCCTTTTGGGAAGTGAAATTTTGACCCGGTTAAAAGCACCATCAGAACTCTCATCCAGCATGATTTAGAACTTCCTTGGGGCAATTTTGGCTCAAACTGTGTGAAAGGGCTTCTGGCTGAAGCAATCCTTGAATTGTTTGAGTATATCCCTGGAGGGAAGCAGGCAGCTTTGTGAAAGAATTGGCCAAACAGTTCTTCTGAAAGCGGAGCGACTTCCGCAGAGTGGCATACAATGGCAAAAGGGAAGCGCATCGCCCAGTCTGCGAATCAGAATTCAAAGATGGTCATTTTCCTTTCCTTTCCTTTCCTTTCCTTTCCTTTCCTTTCCTTTCCTTTCCTTTCCTTTCCTTTCCTTTCTTTTCCTTTCTTTTCTTTTCTTTTCTTTTCTTTTCTTTTCTTTTCTTTTCTTTTCTTTTCTTTTCTTTTCTTTTCTTTTCTTTTCTTTTCTTTTCTTTNCCTTTCCTTTCCTTTCCTTTCCTTTCCTTTCCTTTCCTTTCCTTTCCTTTCCTTTCCTTTCCTTTCCTTTCCTTTCCTTTCCTTTCCTTTCCTTTCCTTTCCTTTCCTTTCCTTTCCTTTCCTTTCCTTTCCTTTTTTTTTAACTGGTTTCTTCTTTTTTGTTCTTTTGAAGAACTGGTTTTACTCACTTCAGCTGGAACAGACTCTTATTAGTCTCTCAGCAGAGCTTTGTAATGGAAATGAGAAGAGACATTATCTGTTTCTTACAACCTGCCATAAAACACATGGAAAGAGAGAGGTGTTTCATATGTATGTAAACTGAGGATCAGTTCTGAGAGTTGTACCTTCCACTTCAGAGCCCAAGCACTGCTCCTTGATGTCTGCTTTGAAAAGCAAGGGGTTTATCTGTCTAATAGTCAATTATCTGATGTTGTAATGAGCAGTCTTTTTGGAACCTTGAAAAGCAGTTTCCTGGTATCTGAATCTCTTAACTGTTCCACTCTTTACCTTTCTGTTATGCAGAACATTGTTTTGTTGGATAGAAAGCCAGCGCAGCTCTGGCAAATTTAATATGAAGAGACCTGCTGTATGCTGACCTTCAGGTGATCTCTGGTGCTTTGCTCTGTCCTCTTCACCTCACCAGTATGTCATTTGTTTAAAATGGCACAGAAGTTAGAAAAGGAAATTGAAAGCAAACCTCAGCAAGCTCTGTTTCACTTGTTATTGGATTTACTACAAAATAAGTCACTTTGGTACACAGTGGCTTGACAAATACTGTTTGTGAATAGCCTTAATGCAACGTATGATAACTAAGGATGAGAGGATTTGAACTTTTAAAATGTCATGCTTGGTCATTTTGACCTATTATTTACAGGCAATTGCACTTTCTCTCCGCTGTGGCTTAGTAATATTAGATCAAGAATAATTTTGTCATTTTACAGGGGGAAAAAAGATTTTCTCTGATGTATGAACATACTCATTAGTACATTCTTTGCATTTCCCAGAAGGAACATCCTTGTGCTACAGCGATAGGAAATGTCACAACGCTTCAGATTGATGGAGGAGACATAAGGAATCTCTCATCTCAACAAAGCATAATATTTCCCTTCTAGTAAGTGGAGTGTTCCCACCAGTATTGATATGTCTTCCCATCATTGAAGACAAATCCTTCTCAGTGCTAATACTCTGTGGAGAATCTTGAAGTAGGAAGAATCACTTTTAAATGACATGCGCTGTAAGTCTGTAGAAAGAACATCCCTCCCATAACATGAAAAAATTTCAAAGAAAGAAGAAACTTAGCATAATGCAAACCCAGGTACTGCAGGAACGAAAAGGGCATAAACACTTCAAAACACTGTGTGTATTACATAGAAGATTATATGTTCTATAGGGGTGACTTCTGAATCTTCAGAGTATGTAGAAAAAAGACCATTTCATATGAACGCAGGTGCTTTCATCTAAGTACTTCCATTGCTGCAAAATTAAATCTTTGGACTAATTGCAGATACGTGTTTGCCTTATATAGATAAGAAATGTACTCAATACAGTATTTTCAGAGTGCTGTATGTAGAAAGTCCTCTATATATTTGAAAACTAAGTCCATATTTCCTTACAATGAATTATTTGGACACGTTCCATTTTCTGTGGTACTTAACGCCTTCTCAAATGTCAAGGCAAAAATGGTGATTATTACAAGCTCTAATCATAACTAACAGGCTGAAATCACAGAACAGAAATCAGCAATTTTAGGAGAAGCCTCTGAACTCTTTGTTCTCTGATATGACTAAGGTAATTCAGATACAGTTTATGATTTATATGCTTTCAATGGCATCCTTCAAAATATGGTCAAAATTTTAGGTCATCCTTCGGTCAAAATTATACACAGATCAAAAGGAAGGACTGCATAAAAACTGTGATTGTTGTTCATAAATTGTGGAGATTATGCTATGCATTTCTTCTTTGGTCTGGTTTTTAACCTTCTTGGAAATGAAACCAATAAAATATGCATTGTGCCTGATCTGTCTACTGGCGGTGGTTGCATTCTTCACCTTTGAGTTCATGAGATGCTAAGTTCTGCTTGGAGACATTGCCAGGCTCATGGGGCAAGTGTGTGGCTCAGGACCGAAGGGATGTCTCATCACTGCTGGGATTCACAGGTGAGGTGTTCCTCCAGCTATTGCGCTGACAGCCTTCATCTGTCTAGTCAGCGTGCCAATCAGTTGCACACTCAGCTCAGGCCCTGCACAAAATGCACTAATAATCACAGGTTTCCTTTAAAATATGTCCAGAGACAGTCCTGTTGGAGCCATCAATGTTATCCAGAGGTTGGAGCTCTCACCAAGGGTGTTGGAGAAGAGAGGGTTCATTTCCCTCTCCTTTGCCTGGAGGGATCCAACACCATCTTTCTCCGCTGCCTAACCCATCAGTCAGTGGGCGAGACTGGGGACTTAACAAGACTGGGTGTGTGTGGGAATCACAGGGAAGGCTTGTCCCTCCCTTCTCATGAGGTTTACATGGAAATGATCTGTGATTCACCGGGTCAGGGAGAGAGGGAGATGGGCACGGTGAGGCAGGATCTGCACGTGACGCCAAGCTGCTCATTCATGCTCTTTTGGATTCACTGAGGGTGGGAGGGGAAGATCATGACTCTGTAACCCAACAGGTAGGTTACTCCTGTGGAGGTGAAAGATGTGGGTATGTCCCTGTCTGTCTGATTATACAGCTGTCATCAGGCAGCTACTTGAACAAAACATAGACACAGCCCCCGGAGCAGGGAGGAGAAGGCAGAGCACTCCGCCTCTCCACCGGGCAGGTGAGACAATGGGTTACAGAGGCTTGTCTCCTTCCTCCAGCCACCAGCATTTAAGTACAAGGTGGAACTTCAGCAAGACTAGAGGAGAATGCCCAAGTGTGTTTTGGAATAGGCCAGTAGGGGAAACACGAGTTTGAGTCCTCAAAAGCAGAAATGGAAATGAACCCATGTTCCTGACTTCTTGCTAGGTGCAGCAGCTGCAAGGCCAGAGAGAAAAGGAAAAAATGTGGGAGGGAGAGAAAAGTGGCATCTGCTACAGTCAAAGTTGAAAAGAAAGTAGTGATACACATGCCTTCACCACCCAGTTTGTAATTTTTTTAGGAAAGAAAGCGTGTCGGTATCCTCAGGCCCATAAATCAGATTCAGAGGACTCAGTCATCGACAGAGGTGCCTCTTAAGCAAGGTGCCATTTAAGAGGCCGCTCTTCCCTCCCTTTCATGTCAACTAGCTTACTTTGCTGCTCACTCAGTGTGCTGGTGGTTGTGGGTCCCTTCCAGTGAAAAAGAAAACAGGCAGGTGCCCTGCAGAAGGAGCAAAGTGACTCACTTAGGACTGCGGACAGGGAGAGATGTTAGGGAGGTTTGACATGGGGCATCTTTGAGCATCACTGCCATGTGATTACATCAGAAACCTCTGTGTAATAATACCAGAAATGTGTGTCACAGAACAAGCCAGTCATTTCTCTGCTGGCACTGTGAAGTCATCCTGGAAGGGCGATACTCAAGAATTGTGCTGTTGGGGAACAGACCATGGCAAAGGCAGGATGGGAAAGGGGACAGACAAAAAAATGTGCGTTGTAGCGTTTGCCACTGAAAACGGCTGAGGGGTTTCTCGAATACCCACCAAGTGAGACGAAATGTGGGAAATCGGGGAATTTGATTTAGTACGGCAGTTTCATGGCAAATTTGAAGTTACACTGATCTCAAATGAAGAGGCTCTTGCCTTGCATGGCTCGTGCATAGCCTATCATTAGGTACATTTCTATGTTAAACCTAGTTCCTTCTGTGAGCTGATGTATTCCAGACTTGCAACCATAATTCTCAACACACTGCAAATCTGGACATCAGCATCAGCTTCTCCTAGATAATGAGTATATCCCATCTTTGAGCCCATCTCTTGCTTTTTCCTGTTTTTCAGAGGTAAGTGTCCCATCTGGATTAAAGTACTCTGGCCAGGATTGTTGATGCAGAGATGGTTCCTCAGTCCAGAAGTGAAATCAGCTTTTGTTTTCTGAAAGGGCTGTGGTTTCCATAAGGCTGTGTTTGAAAAGCCAGCCATGATCTAATGTCAAGGCTGTTGTTTTCTGGTACTTATAATAGATGAATCAGATAAAGCTCTTGAAAAATTTGTGAGTTATTATTTCCCGAAGCAAAACAAAACAAAACTAGAAGACTACAGAAGGCCCTGCACTGCTGAACCCATCTATTCACTTCTACAAATGGAGAAGAGCCTCTGGGGTATCCATTGTTCATGGATCTAATTCCCAGTGAGTCATGTATCAGATATTTGTAATTTCACCGGTTTAGCCAAATGCTTTGGACTGTTGCTTATCCTCAGAGCTTTTGTATTTACTGTCATATTCAAAAAGTTTCTTCCAACAAACCCTTCAATACTTAAATGAAATTGAATTTGTCTTATGCCAAATGTTTGTCTTTGTTCTGTTTTAACGAACAAGAATGCAAGACTTCTGTGTTTGACTTGCTAGCCGAAGCTCAATGTAATGATTTAATACACTTGAAAAGAGAAGGTTCTTGCCTGAGTCGCTTTATCTGTCAGTCAGTATTTGTAAAAGGCTAGTGTTCCCCAGTAACGTCCAGTCAATTAGGAAAAGAAGACCTAAGCTATAGGAGATGGGCACAGCTTGCAAACCCTCATTGTCTAGGAGAGTTTGCATCTACTTACATATATATATATTCAAGCACAAGGAGTCTAAATAGTCTATTTTATTTTTAGTCTTGGAAAACACTCAGGAAAAAAGCATGCACGGTTTTTCTGAGGGAGCACAGGGTGTGGCACCCCATCTTTTGTGTCAGACCCACAGCGGCACCCCTGCCTGACAACCAAACAGCTGCTGTCCCTGCAAACAGAATGAGTCCTCGGACATGTGAAAGTGCAGGATAAGGTTTTGTAATGCAGCTCCACGCCCTCTCTCTTGCGTCATACACTAAGGAGCAGCTTACAACTGATAGATACGCTTGCTGAACTCTCAGCAGCTCCCAGGGGCGCAGACCCAGGACCGGGGGTCCCTCTCCAGAGACTGTGTGACCTGGCTCCGCTGTGCCCCACTCAAAATTTGTCCGAGGGACACTGTTTGAAAACTGCCACTGCTGGCCTGTGCTGTAGCACGCCTGTTGTATATTGTGGCCAGAGACTCTTAGAACGATTAAAAGCCAATAATTTAGCTTGCTGAGCAATGAGGACTTTTCGTTAACTTGTTGTGCATGGTTTTATCTGAGGGAAGTATTTTGCCAAGTTCTCAAGCTATTTTGTATCGTCTTGTACTAGCCTCATGGAGGCATTTGGTATTCATTCAATCTCACATGCCTTTCCCGCTGGCAGGGCATGGTAATTTGGGGCTATTAACGTGCAAAGTGAAGAATATGTTGAGGAAGAGAGAATCTGACATTTCATTGAGCGGGTAACCTGAAACAATTGGTTAAATTAGTCAAGCAAGACTGAGAGCTGTGTGTATCAGGGGCATGCATGAAACATTACGACAAATGCAAGTGGATGCCTACCAGATCTTTTTTCTAAGTGCAAAAACAATACAAGGCAGCAATCGTGTATTTAAGAAGTGATATATGCTCTAAATGAGATCGTCAGGTATTTTCATTAGCATATTTATCTCTACTTGTATTCAATAAATATTCTGCTTCAAATAAGAATGGGAGGGTCATTCTACCCCCTGTTGTATTTCTTCTCATTTTATCCATCAAGCCCAAAAATACTGATGAGCAAAATATTTTTTAAAGTTATAATTCCCATTTTGTAAGAAGATTTTAGCTTTGAAAAAGCCTAAATAAGACACAGTTTTCTAAGTTGAAAGAGTACAAGTTAGCCGTATAGTGATATTACATGATCGGTCATTTGGAAAAATGGCTGTGACATTTGTCAAAGAGAAGAAAATCCAGAGTGATTTATCAGTTAGAAGGGAGGCATACAGTCAGGCATCATGTTATGTGTGGAGAGGAATGCTTGCTGGAAGACAATTCCCTTAACATATGTGCACATATCTCTCAGAAACTGCCCATATTAGGAAATTTTCTTAAGTATGTGTTGCTATTTTTCTGAAGTCTCTGGTGATAAGCTTTGTGCCACAAGGAATGGGTAGAGATGGAGAGGCAAAGTGGTATCAGATGGCAAGTGCCAGAACACAGCAAAATAATGGAATTTTTCTTTTTTAGTGAAATAATGGAATACTTTTGCTGTCTACAGCATACTTTAGAGGCAAAAAAATAATCAAAGTTCAGTTTAGAAAGAATAGGCAAATAAAACAGAAGTGAATAGTGAAACTGAATAAAGTTATCTAAGCCTTATCGAATGCATTAATATAAATAAAAGCAATTTTCAGCTTTGTGAAACTCCATACCATAGTTCATCCCACCAATTCGTGTTATTGCAGCCCACTAACTGCTGGGTCCTGGGTAGAAGTCACTGAAATCATGTTGTTGACAGCTTGTTCCTGAAAAAGAGACTCACGCTGGGTATGGAAATGGTGATAAAGCTGCTAATCAAAGTAGTTGCAAGACAAAGTAAACCTTAAAATCATGGACCTCAAAATCACATCTGGGAAGGTGTGTAGAATTGGGAGGGGGAGGCCTCATGGAGGGGCACGCTTTTTCTCAGAAAGAGGAAACTTCTGATCTTATTCTTGCAATGAAAAGCTGAAGAGCCTTCCAGCTGTAGCAAGACTTACTGGTTCAGAAACATCATGATTTTTGACCTCTTGATGCTGCATTATTTTGATATACACTCAGCCTTTCTTAACCTGGATTTTCTGTGGAAGTAATAACTGCAGCTGTCAGAAAGAGGATCATGAATGGCAGAGGAGATGAAACCTCTTAAGAGGCTGTCAGTAGAACAACAGACTGTGACTCCCTGGTGCCCTTAGGGCAATAGGAGTCATGAGCACAGGAATCCAGCTGAAAATGCAGCTACAAATTCATGAATGGACGTGGGAATTGGGAAATGCTGCCTTAAAAGTGAGCTCTCCCCTCCACCTTCCAGTTATTTCTCACTTCTATCTAAAAATAAAGCTGCATGAACACTGGTGTCATCAGCCTACAATGATGTGGACGTCACTGTGATTCCTTTTGCATTATAAATGAGTTGTTTTCTCAGCTGATCAGCCACAAAGTACCTTGCAATGCACTAACAACTTAATAAGATTTAAAAAAAAATAGTATGATGGGCTTTACGTGAACTCTTTCATGTGAAATTTTGGTTTCAGTGCTATTAACATTCATTAATTCCTGGTTAGCCTTTTGGTTATCAAGTTGTCAATGTCAGAGTGACTGTATTTGAAGGGACTTCTGAAGGTCCCCTAATTCAACATGCTGCTCCAAGCTACAGGGCTAGTTCACATTTCTCAGGGCTGTATCCAGTTGAGTTTTGAGTATCTCCAGCAACCTTTCTGGGCAACCTCCTCCTGTGCTTTTCCACCCTCCTGGTGAAGAAATCTTTCTTTAGATCCCCTCAGAAATTCAGCTTCTGACTGTTGTCTCTTATCCTTTCACTGTGCACCTTTGAGAAGACTCTGGTCTTCTCCCTATCCCCCACCCGTAGGTAACTGTACACCCTGCCCTTAGCTTTCTCTTCTCCAGGCTGAAGAAACCCAATCCCTCAGTCTCTCCCTCATACATCATGTGCTGCAAGCCTCAAACCTTCCTCTCCAGTGAGAGCAGCTTCAAATAACCTTTGCTGAATGCTGGAAGAGTTAAACCACAGAACCTAACAAATCGCCCCCTGAGTGAGAAGGGTCACACACTTCATGCAGGTACCATTTCTCTGGCAAGCTGGGTCAAAATGTTACGCTATTATAAGAATGGATCCATCAGTTTAGAGACTTGGCTGTGATACGTCCATTTTTGCTCCTCAAAGACTGGCTCTGAATTTATTTTTAAATTAAACCTTACACTGAGTTCAGGATATAAGTCTATTACCATTGACTTACTGGCTGATTCCCTTTTTGACTCAATCAAGGAAAAGTTTGGGTTTGTAGTTTCAGGGATGGGGGACATGTTTAATACATTCTTTACAAATCTGGTATGCGGTCGAAGTCTTGGTCTGAGTGAAGTCAGCAGCAGAATTAAACTCCTCTCTGCTGGCTGAACTCCTGTCTCCTCTAGAAGGTTGGAGGTAATCATATTTGCTTCCCTCAGTATGGTGTTAATGGATCTTCACAATATTCAGAAAACTGCTGTGTGACTGAAACATTTCCATTTCTGTATGCCCAGTTTTGGATACTTAACAAATTTGGTTTTCTAGAAGTATGAGCTGAACACTCAATAAAAACTGGGTTGATTGAACAGTCCAACAATCAAATATCTGTGCAGCCCAAGTACTTCTGAAAGTTTAGGCAAAGATGTACCACTTCCTAATTTACTAAATTAACTGCATCCAAAAACAGTTAATCAGCTTTTTCACTGTCAGCAGGCAAAAGGACTTTGACAGCTGTTGACAGCTGTATCTTTGTGTTTCTCTCTTTAGCATATACAATGCAAAAAGCATGAATCAGACAGAATAGGTCAATGAGATTTTCAGGCAATCACAGGAATGAAATAAGGGCTGAACTGTTGAGCAGCCTCATTTTTCTCTCCCTGGCACCTGGCATGCTATTTGTCCCAGAGCAACCCATGTATAAAAACCATAATCACATGGGAGCAGAGAATCCTCCCTCAGTATCGTTCTGAAATCCCTGTGCTCAGGTGATGAATAACCTACATGAATTCCAAGGTGATGAAGAACCAAAATCAGTAGGATGGTTTTGTTGGGAAGAAGTTGTAGAGCCAAAAATCTTTGTCTGCTGAGACTGCAAAGCTCAAAATCACTTCCAACTTTTTTTGTTTCTTCTTTCCATTGTGAAGTATTACAAGGGATAGGCTAATGTTGCTAGCATAGCAGCTGAGGTTTGTGACTCTGAAAATACGGTAGGGTATTCTTGCAGCCAAGTCTTTTATAACCAGACAGAGGTTGTTAGTAAGTCAGTCAACATTTCTTGCTTTTACGGGCTCCTCTACCCTTTAATCCCTCATATGCGTGTTATCTAGCTGAACTACAGAGGAGCTGCACAAAGCTGGGTTCTTCCAGCAGATGACTTGGAAGATTCCCGAGAATTCAGTATTTGCAGTGAAATGCAATTGATCTCAAGGATGAATGTGAGCCCAGTGTATTAGAGAAGGAGAGTAAAATGGAGGGAGGAGAGTCCTTGAGAAGTTGTCAAATCAGTCCCTCAGCCCTAGGCCAGCACCAAATATGTCTGCACAACTCCTTACAGGTGATGAAGGGATCAAAAAGGATCCCTAATTCTAGCATGATTCAGCCCCAGCCCGTTGCAGCGTAGGGAAGGGCTGGATGGGGCACCCAGATGGAGCTGAGCCAGATCCCTGGCGCTGGGCAGGGATAGTGGGGGTCCCTGGGAGGCTGCTCAGGGCAGTTGCGGTGTATCGGTGCCCTCAAGGCCTGAACCTAGGGAGAACTGCTCTCTAAAACACGCAGCTCTCTCCGTGTGATACTCAGGATGATCATTTTTCACCTGGGCGAGAAAGCAGCAATAACTACTTTGATTAAGGAACAAAGTGGTCGGTCTGCTTCTGCAGGAGCCTGGATGCCCCAGCCAGTCAGTTCCACTGCTTTTCTCTCTGTGTTTTCCTGTCTGCCAAGTAACTGGTGTGGGCCAAGGTCCAAGGCAATTGCTCCTTTCTTGCTCTTTCAATAAACATCTGAACTTGGAAACTTTTGTCATCCGTGGGCTGACACAGGCTGACACAGCTGTTGCACACAGGCTATTGCGGACGTTGTGTTCAGAGGCTTATACACATGTAGGTCAATGTGCAAAGGGCAGCTCTTGATGAAAAGGAGTTGCCGGTCTGGTCAACTAGATCTTACAATCATCACCAAACCGCCAGAGATCTGAGAGATTTCTATTACCGTGTTCCCCGTATTTGTGATGTCTCAGATGAAGGCTGCGTATTGCTCATCCTTTATCAGCAGCGCTTTAGCTGTTCTTAATATTTCCAAAGTGGAATATGGAAAGGAAAATTCTTGTCAAACAGACGTTTACCACCACTGATTGATGCTCTCGCAAGAGACAATGTCACCTGAAGGGGATCAATTAGCAGCATTTCTTCTTCTTTCCTCATAAATCTCAGTAATGCAGGAAATAGTATGAAATTTGCAAGAAAGATAAATGAGTCTCATTAAGAGGAGGGAGGTATGATTAAACAATAGGGTACAGCAGGGTGGGTAACATATCAGGCCAGCACTGAACTGGGGACGACTCATCTAATTGTCGCCAGCTTCCCAACCCAAAGGAGTGGTAATTCAGAAGTTAAACATAGGTCCTGAGGTACGCCATCGCAATGCTAAAAATTACACTTCGGAGGATTAACCGCACTGATCCCTAAAAGTGAACTCAGAAGAATCCCTGAACTGATGAGCTTGTCATTAGCCTGAGGGATGACAGCTCAGGATCGGTCGCGTTCACCCCTGGGGTAAGCTGGCAGCAGCTCATTGCCTTCCACCAAGACGTGACTCTTCCGATATCAGTGTGCCCAGGAAAAGGCAAAAGCACAGTGAACATATTTCTATTTTTAATTTCTGTAAATGGCAAAACCCCTTTTGATTTCAAAAGAAGCAGGACAGAGCTATTTGCTTAATTATGTTAAGTCCTCCCTACCAAATGTAATGGAAATTAATGTGAAGCTCTGTTTACTGTTTTACCCTGCTGTGCCTGAAGCTGGAAGGAGATATTACTTTCCATCCAGTGAAATGAGAGTGGTACTCACTCTTCTCATAATCTCTTTGAAGCATCTGCACTCGAGGCGGAAGCTAAGAGCCGAAATTGAGGCATTTTAACAAACAGTGTCAATGACCTCGTGCCTAGCGCTGCGCCTAGACAAATAATTGCACCACCGTGCTGTACGCTGGTGCTTACCTAATGCGCTCTTATGCAAGAGAAAGTAGCTGGGAGTCGCTTTGCATGTTTGACGAGGGTAAGTGGGACAGCAGCCTCGACTGGACTGCACACAGCCAGGGCAGCTTGCTTTCACCTGAAGAGCAGGAGACCTGATTTTCCTTGGCCTTGCTGCCTGGACGCATTCGTACCTGCCCACCATGGTCACCTTCCTTCCACTCCATCCCTCACGCACTGCTGCAGGGTTGGAAATCCCATCAGCTGTACCAAGCCAGCGAGCTACATGCGCCTGTGACTCCCACCACAGAGGCATGGCCTGCCCAGGGACTGCAATGTGCCTGTGAGACTTTACCAGACCACGGCTGTACCATCTTACCCTTGCTTTATCAACTGTGTTTTTCAGGCACCTCCAAAACCTTGTGGCCTGGATCCCTTTCTGTTCCTGTGCTCCCAGTTGAAGCAATTGCCCCCTACCCTGCTATTTCATCTGCAGCTCTTGTTTGCTAGCCTCTGCCCTTTCCACCCAGATATGGAGTCTTGTCAGAGTCTCCAGGGCTGACACCTGCAGCTCAGTCAGCTTGCAGATCCTCTTGGAGGTGAGTAGGACTCTAGGGCTGGTGAAAGATGGCAGCAAGCCTCATGGGGAGTGTACTGGGCTGTGCAGTAGGGCACTTCACAGCCCTATTCTCCACCGAGTAACCTGTTTCAGAGGGTAGGTTACTCAGAGCTGAGGTCTTAGTAGTTAAAGATCTTGACTAAGAGTTCTATAAACTTCTTGTGGTCTAGGACCCATCCTGTTACAGATCTGGCTCTGAGAGCTGCTTGTGTGTTTTTTTCCTCTACTGTTTGAGATATAAAACACACGCAGGTGATGGGACTTAAATATTTCCATTTAGCCACAGGTGAATGAGGCAGGGTGTCCTCGTCCTCTGACCTTTTCCATGGTCTAAAGACGCTGTCTTCCTGTGAAGAGCAGAGGATGATGTCCTAAAAAAAGGGAGAGGTTGATATTTCAGTCCCTTGAAACAGGTGGGGAATTGAGCCCCAAGCTTTCATATTGTGTGTCAGTATTGGGAGTGGCAAGCTCTGTAAAAGAGGAGCTGTTTGTGTCTCTTCTTTAGGAAACATCCACAGGGCTCCATCAGACCATGGGATAACTCAGGTTTGCCAGGCCTTGGGGCAGGGGGGGCATCTGGTCCATACTCCGGACTCCACCTCACCAAAATGTCAGGGCAGAGATTTACCCCTCTGCTGTCCCTTCTTGTTGTTGCACAGAACAGGGTAGGAAGGAGACATCACCCTTGAGTATTTGTGGGGGCAAGATGGAGCAGGGGTCCTTCTACAGGATGCAAAAATGGGGAGAAGTTGAATGGCAAAAAGAGCAAATTGAGAGCAGGTCTCCCTATTATCCTGTTTAAATCTCTTCAGTAGTTGGCTAGTTACAATTAATACCACAATGCATTGCTTGCTTTTGTTGGCCTGCTTATGCTCACGTAGGTAACTACAAGAGCAGATTCAGCAGAAAGAAAAGTGGATTTCTGTACAATTCCTCTAGATGGCAAACTTTATCTATTCTATTTATCTATTTTATTTATCTTATCTATACAGAAACAAATGTGTTCAGGCTCAGTCACACTGGAAAAAACATCCTACTCTACTGGGACCACTCAGTCAGTTCTGGAATATCAGTTCCTAGAGTCCTAAGCAAGCTGCTGTAGGGAAGCAAAATTGTGGATGATGCGTCGAGTCCTTGAGAAATGTGTTTACTGGTGGAATATGATTTGGAAAGCACAATAATGAAATTTTGTTTGAAAGATGACATATTTCGCAAATCTCCTTACTGCGCCTAACGATGAAGATGTTGTCCACTCTAATCCCAGAGGCATTTTGCTGTGCTGAATGTGACGGAAGTCTCTGTCTCTCTCTTTCTGCCCCAACTTTTCTAGGTATTAACGCTGATCATTACTTTCAGTGTTGCTACGCCAGTGAGGAATGAGGGTAAGGAATCTGAAATAGAATGAGGAAATCAATAAAATTGCCCTGAGAGCTGATCCTGATCTGACTCCTGTGTAATTAGTAATGATTTCAGTGGACTTCCTAGCAGAAAGGTGCTGTAAAATGTCTGGTCTTGCGTGCATCCAATATTTAAATCTAAGAGAAGAATGTTAATAAAGATCAGCTATTTTGCATCCTAGGTTGTCTTTTGAACAGCTAGAAAGAAAGTGTGATGGTAGTATTGTGGCACAGAATTGTATTACAGGCTTCGTGGTATTAAATGGTTTACTGGGAAGCAAGATGGCAAAGAATCAAGCCTGTATCTCTCCCTGGAAATCAGAATACAGTCCCAGCCCTTATGCCTCATACAACAGGAATGGAGCTTCCAGAAACACTCTTGGTATTTATGAAAACCCCGTTCTAGTGATATTATCACTGGTGTAATAGGGCTTTATATGACAGTAGTTGTCATTCTGCGTTTTCTGTGGACAAAGGAAACAACGTCTGCAAAGGCTGATGCTTGTGTCCAGCACGCTGCTGTTTGCGTTGTTTCGGCGTGCTCCGTTCTGACAGCCGGCCTGTGCTCCTTTGCCTGCATGAAACAGTTTGTGGACTCCTCCAGGGAGAGATCACTTCATTCATTTCCCAGGTGATACTGTATACAGCATTTTGCTCAGGTGTGATAAATGGAATATTTAATCAATTTTCTTGGGAGATTTTGCTATGGCCCTAATGATCTATTTGAATTTTAATGTTCAGTTTAAGTTTGTTCTGTTGTAGTTTCAACACATTAGCTTTTGCTGTATCCCTCAACCTCCATTTTCTTTCCTTCCACTCTTTAAGTCATGCACTCTGTCATGCCTCCGACTAGGATGTAAGGGTCTCAGACTATGGACTATCATTTGTTCCATAAAATTTCTGAGCAATCTCTAAGTGTTGTACAGATACATAATCCTAGTCACACCGCTTGCTCTGCTTTAAGTGATTTGTCTCCTTTTTTTGCCTTTTCACCCTTCAGATAGCCTTGCCCCAGAAATTGCCTATAGCTTACCCAAGCTCTCTCAATTTTCCTTAGATTGCTCTCCTCAGCCCAGAGATCACTGCTGGTACCACTTGACCCCGCCTCTGACTCAGGATTTGCTTTCTAGCAGAGGGATGCCCAGACCTCTGGGCAGTTTTGCTGATCACACCTCAGCTGAGTCACCTGGAGAGAGTTTCTCATCTCACCGCTCTGATGAGATGCCTCTTCGGTCGACTTCCTTCTGCTGCCACGTTGCATCGCACGCTCATGTCCCTGACAGTGCCTCTTCTTCTTGCCTTGAGCTCCCCGCCTTTCACTTCCCCGGTGACTGTGCCTGCCCTAGATAATGAAGCGGTTTGTGCCTGGTTCTTGCATAACTATTCCAGTCAGGGCACCAAGAGACCTGTTTTCTTGATTTCCTCTGCTTAGGGTCACCATGCACCTCTGAGCAGGTTGCGATCAGACATCAACTGTCCCCCAAAATAGCAGGGGAAGTGGATTAATCTAATTCCTCTGGCTTTTACCGAATCAGAGAGTCGACTGATAATGAACAAGAGAATGCACCATGTCCTTACATGCCAATACGTAAAATGCATGACAATATAATTTTGGCCATCACTTTCAACAAACATGACTGAACTCTTGTGCTGTCCAGAACAATTTTTTCCCCCTATTTTGACAAGAAAACTATAATAACTTCATCTGGACTGATCTAAGCCAACAGACTTTCTTTTCTCTTAATTTTCCCCCCAGTTTTACTGCTGAAGGAGAAAAAAAATGGCTAACTGGCTCTGCTTACAAGCAAGGACACAGCAAGCATGACCCAATGCACATGACGTTCCGAGGAGCCTTCTCCTCCCTCCCTGAGGCAATGGCGCAGCACAGCCTTCTAGAAGGTCCATAGATAATCAGCCTTCCCCTTCCCTATTGCATCTAATTTCATATCCTTTGCATATATTTAGTATATCCCCTCAAACTGATGCAGGGCGGTGGGAATCCTTACCCTCTAGCTCTCAGCTCTTCAGCGTGACTGACAAATGACATGCTAACCCCTTCCCCCGGGTGTTAGATGGAGACCTGCTATGGGACTGAATCTTCCACAGGCCCCTGCGATACGCCCTCATGCAAGATGGCCTTGGTCTTACCTCATGGCAGAGAGGAATAATCAACATCTGAACTGCCTGTTTTCACACAGCAGGTGTTTATTTCACCCTAATTGAAAGATACCCCTGACTGATAGATAGCTGCACGTAGACCTTCTCTTTCAAGGTCAAAGTGTCCCAAAGCATCTAGATAAACACCAGAAAATCTTTTGGAAATATGTGCATGTAACTGCTGGGAAAAGTGATGATGTTACTGACTCTTACGCTGAATAAGCTGTGAAGGAAACAGTGGCCTCTGACAATGTGCCAGCTAGGGAATTTGAGAAGAGGATATATTTCCTCACAGATTTGTACATGAAATGTGCTGTGGTTGCTGTGTATTGCAGACGAGCATTACTCAAGATTAAGGTCTCCTTCTCTTTCCTTTCTTTTTTTTAATAGTGGTACTTCGGATACATGTGTAATCACCCCTGCCCCCACTTCTTAGGCACTTTCATTGCCTCTCTTCTTCACACTATTTGGAAGTGGATCTGTGAATGGTGCTTGAATATTTATATTCCTTGTATTGTATTTTTACAGCACCTTTAAGTAAGAATCAATGGAAAGACCCTGAGGAAATTATTTTTGGCCTGTTTTTCTAGTCACAAAGGACTAGCTCATGCAAACTAAACACACCCCTACATCCTTTGCTCTGGGCTATTCCCCAGGGCTGGAGTAAGACCCAGAGGACAGGATCTTTCACAAGGAGCTCAGTGCATGGAGGCTGTATTATCCTATTGTGGCGTGCATAAGCACTTGCATAGGTAAGTTCTTCTGCCTGATAGGAAGAGGGAGGAATGAAATGGGAGGGCAAGTTATAATCCCCTTCTTCCTCTTACAGTGGGCAACAATGAGTCTGTGACAATTTGGGCTCTTGCTTTAATCTCCCTTGCATTGCTTTAACTGAGGAGTAGTTTAATCACTGCATGAGTAAGATCTGAGCTTATGTTCTGCTGTATCCTTCATTAAATGTGCAGTAGTGTGGAGTTTTGCAGCTCTTCATGAGTTGAGTTCATCACCAACTTTTTTGATGAGATATATTTTAAGAACATTATATAAATGCACGTGTACAGATATATTATAAATAAGGCTTCTCACAAATCAAAAATGTCTCATAATGCCGATGAAATGGAGCTTTGGAATAAAGAATTTCTCTACCTACCTCAATAACAAATGTGACGGATGTCTTACCCTATCCTACACTGCAGTATATATTGATGGCTGTGTATTATACTTCTCAATGTTCAATGAAGACAAGCTAACAAATTCTGTGCCTCTGGAAAAGCCATGCTTTGCAAGTCCAGCCTATACATAATCTTAAATTGTGTTCATGCTGATAGCAAATACTAAGTGTATTTTATTACGAAGAGGGAGAGAATGGCTGCCAGCTGGATGGCATTTGCAAATGATCCATCCCTAATCGGCTCTTCCAGAGCATGACCTACATCTTGTTGCTACCATTTCCCTTTTCTTTGAATGATTAACTCGCAGTTCATGAGACTTTTCCAAGCAGGACCTATCCTTCAGGATGCCTGGTAAGTACCAAGTGCTTTTGGCTGCTTGCATTCCGCTTGTGTTTCCCAGAGCAGAACCATGCCAGATCTCCTTAAAAACAGCATCATAAACTTTAACCCAAAGTCTGAGGGACCCAGTGTAATGCTTTATTGGAAAACCATCAGACATTGCACTATCACAGTCACGTATTTTCCTGTACACAGGGGTAGGCAGGCATCATGGACAGGAGCTGGCATCTAAAGGCCAGTCCAATATTCAGAGTGAAGCCAAGGCTGCCAGGTATCACTAGAGCTGTGAAGGGAGGGAGAAATCCCCACCTAATGGCTAGCCAGAGGTCATAACCCAGCCTGGACTTCCTTTGTATGAAGCTTTTCTAATGTAAACAGTGCTCTTTAGGTTTCAAGGAAGCCCTGGGGAAAATGACTGGCTGTACAAAGGACTTCTGTTGTTGCTTGACCAGTTGGCTCACTCAGCATCTTACATCTCCCTACTGCCCTTTGGTCAGAGTCATGTTATGATGAGTATATAATTGTGTATTTAGCTACTAGCTCGTCTGTTAGGGCTACAATTTAAAATAATGAAGGAATCTAATTTATATCAGTGATGCTCCTCATGTGAGCTCAACACAAGGCTATAATAAGCTAATTTAGAAATGACACATATTTCCCCCAAACCCAGACAAAATGAAAAATGAGAAGGACTGACTTTTCATAAGCACTGTGCTTATGAAAGCTCATTCCAAAAATAGGACTGAGCTGGTTAAAAATGCATTTTCTGAGGTGTACAAGCAATTTGAAAGTTTCTTTATAGTTTTCACAGGAAAATTAGACCAATTCACATATAACTGAGTCACAGGGCATTTTGATTGGCTGGTTTTTAGCAAGAGTTAAAAGTAACATTTTCTTTGCATGCAGTGTTGGCAACCTGATTTTAATCATTTGTAATTTGATTTTTGAGAACTAGTCAAGCCAAGGGTTAAGAGAAGGCTCTTATTTCCAATGCAGTCTGAGATTCCATTCACTAATTGACGTTGGTGTCAGGAAGCATGTTTTAACATGACCTTCAGGAAGTCCTTTAATTTGTTGTTAATACATCAACCTTCTCTTTTCCCTCCAGTGTAAACAGCAGCTTTATACAGATTTTTCTTTTTCCCTCCCTGCCTCAGCAAAGGCAGGAAAGGGACTACTGACACTGAACCAGGAGAAAAGGAAGGTGGCCGTTCCTGGAGAAGATGCCTCTCTCTCCTCAACAGCCTGACACAGCAGGGTGGCTGCCCACAGATTAGGAAACTGTTGGAAAGCCTCAGCATTACCCAAGCGAAGTTGTTGCCTTTGGCTTACCCAAAAGGCCGCAGCAGGTCAGCCCCGGCACTTCCACCCCTGCTGACCAGGAGGCTGAGTCAGTCCCTCTCCAGTTCCAGTCATGCCATTGCACCTTGTGTTCATGAGACCAAGCCTCAGCTGCCATCACTCATGGTAGGGTGATAAAAAAACACGCTCCAGTTTCTCTTGGGTTGCCTTTGCCCGAACCATTCACCTGAGCATCGCTGCCCTAATCTTGAGCTTCTTTTCTCGCTCTGGTCCTTGCTTCCTTGGGGGGGGTCCCTCTCACCATCTCTTCCTCAGTGTCCAAGCTGAAATCACAGGAGGGTTTTGTTCACCTGGGAATGTTAACCTGCCTGCTGCATGCCGAGAGGGAGAAATTGCACAGAAACCAAGCTAAGACAGTGCCCAGTAAAAACAGAATGCCCACAGACTGATGGCTGTAACTAGGGTCAAATGCGAAGCCCATTCCTCACCCAAGCTGCTCCACAAAAATGCCCAAAACCTTGCACAGAGATTTTGGACCAAGATGATTATTCAGCTGGTTGTATAAGCACAAACTGGATTGTGCATGCTGTTATTCGACTATCCTAAAAAATGCATTATAGCATCTACTTATTCCTGTATGAAACAGCAGTAGCAGGATTTAAAAAAAAACAAAAAAAAAACCAAAAAAAAACCAGTATGTTTTTTACCACATTAAAAGTGGTGCAACTCAAATAAATTAGAAACTATAAATCTTTCCACTGCATTGGCAGAGCAGGCAAGCTCCATGCTCTCCAACATTCACACACCCTCATGTTAATGGTTTTAATGCCACCTCTTTCAGGCTGAGAAGAGAAACAATTGTCATTTTTGACCTTGGGAGGAGCCCAAACGCTGTGGGTGGTTGCAGGGCATCAGGTGAGGAAAGGAAGGGAGTATTTGCTCTTCTGCATACTCAGCAATGTGCTTCCTTGGAAGGGGCAGAGCCTGGCACCACTAGAAAGAAATTTGCGTTCCTTTGACTCTTTGCAAATGCACAAAACTGCATTAATACAGAGCACCGTATCATTTGTTGTAGGAGAACAAGCTAATGGGAGCAAAGGTGAAGGCTCCTCAGGCATTTACCACAAATTCGGATGTACAGGTTAATTTTCTGCTGCCTTTCCCTGGAAAATAACAACTCACAACAGACCGAAGGATATCTAGGTAGAGCAGATACCAAAATGAACTGGAGTATATAGTTTTGTTATGGAACCTGTGCTCGGCTATATCTGCTATACTATTGCCAGTGCAGCAATAGATCCAGAAAGACAGCTTTCTGGAAAATGAAATTTAGTCCCATAAGAAATTCTCAAATTTCAAAAGTGTGGGAGTTTTAGCACGGATTTAGATGAAAACCTTTTTTTTTTTTTTACTTAGAGGCAAAATATTCTTATTTGGAAACAGAAAAATAACTCTTAAATACATTTTTGATAATGTTAAAATAGTCAAATTCTTAGCGTAATATACAGCAAAAGCTAAAATCCCATAAGAAATTGGAACCAAGTCAACCAAAAAAGCTCCTAGCCTCCACACTCCAGTCAGTTCCACAGTACTGAATTGTTTCAGTCATTCTCCCATCCCTTGCCTCCAGAAATACAGCCTGTTTCCCCAAAGCATTTTATTTTTATGGACTATATTATCCAGGGGGCAGTGTGTTTTGATCACCAAAACCCCCCACCATTTTACAGAAGGAGTAGCGCTGAGCCCTCCGAGGCCACATCTACATTCGCCATCAGTGCAGAGCGATAGGAGTGGCTCTACAGAGCATCCCCACTGTCTTTGTCTCAGGGATTATTTTTTTTTTACTCCATGGACTGAATGCCTATTTGTGACTGGAGCTTGATGCAAGTCACACTCTCTCAGGACAAACCAAAGCACAGGAACTGGGAGGCTCACTTCAGCACATCCTCCTGATCTGGACTAAAATGCTAACGAAGATGCATCACGACTCTGAAGCTGACTCACACTAGCAAAAAGTCCCATCTGCTTGCATCATTAGCTGTTAAATGACATTATGTGCTGAGGCACCACTGACTGGTGAAATAAGGTACCCAAAGCACCGTAGAAAAGGGCTTTTTTTTTTTTTTTTTTTTTTGGTTAGTGGATCTTTGCTCAAAGACAGAGTATCAGCTGGATTCCCTATTATTTTTATGTCTGTTTTTCAGTCAGTCTGTAAAATTGTTAATGGAACAAATATTACGTTGACGTAAATCACTGAACAGAATTGTCTGGGCTTAACAGCAGACATGCCCTGCACACAGTGGTAGTTCACACTTCTTTCTAAAGCCTTTGCTACACAGGACTGGGCTTAGACTGCAGTAATCACTGGCACTTACATGCAGCAGCAAACAGAAAAAGAGCCCTTTTGCTCAAGGCATATAATATATGCTGAATAAGAATAGGATCAATTTCCTGTTAATTACTTTATCTCATCCATTTATTCAATTACCAGTGGGCCATCATTTTACTTCTGTTTTTCAGACTCAATCAGTTACAAACTGTGCCTTCTCCTTAAGGGCATAATCAAAAAAGGTCAGCCTGCCAAACACAAATGATTTAAATTATAAAATAATTTTTAAAATAATAATAAAAACCCAAATAATAAAAGAACGCCAAATAACAGAACATCAGCATTGCCACTGTAAGAGCAAGGCGCTGAAAGTTACCACAGAAAGAGTAATGAAACACTTCCATCAGCTCACAGATTAACCTGTGTTATTAGCTGTTTTGGTTAGAATTCATGACAACGAATTTCTGGCTTGACTACCATAAATTCTTTTTATTTAGAGTAATTGTAGTGGTAAGATTACACTTTAAAACATGAAAACAATGCCCCCCCCCCCCTTTTACAAGTAGGCAAGTGTTATTCTGAGTTTCCTCACCCTAACAGTCTGTTTTTTTCTTATGAAAAGACTAAAACATCTGTCTTCATCATGTCATTGCAATGCCTCATGCCGCAATCACCTTTGGTTGGACTTCTTACTGTCTTTGGGCTGAGTGTTTACGCTTAATGCTTAAATCGGGCAATGCACTGTGTGTGATGAGTGGTCAAGTTTTATGTACCTCTCTCAAAACTAAAGTCTGGTTTTTAATTCCTGGTAGCCCCTACAAAACTAATATAGCAAACTGAGCAAAGGCCTATTCTTTTCGTTTGCATGTCAGCAGCAGCATTGCTGAAGATTAAAGCAGTTCTACACAGTCGCAAAAAATCGTACTGTTCCAAAGGAGTAACTAAAGGCATCACTTGGAGCATACCATCGACCAAAATAAGACGAATTTTTCCTAAGTTTCAAATTTTGAAGAAAGTTTGCAACACTGAGTACTTTTAAGATGATGAGCCCGTTGCAAGAAAGCACCTTAAGACAACGTATTTCAAACTCTTCAGTGTTATACTTGTGCTTTTTTTTTTGAGGCACTCGCTTTAAAAGCAGAAAGGTATCCTTGTGTGGATAACAAGCAAGTTTGAATTGTTTTCCATCTTCTGCTGTAATGGCATTCTGTTAGCTCCTAAAATTCAGTGTTCACACAGATTTTTATAAAAAATCCCCACTAGCTAATGCCTTCACTCTCCATGCTGGTGTGTGTGACTTCATCAAGAGCAATAAGACTAAATTATGGCATCGGTGTAGATTTATAAGGTCAGGGTGATTAACAGCAGAAATACCGAGGGGTGTATGTTGGCATTATATCACAGACCTCCTTTGATAAGCCACAAAGGGATGGC
>VZTL01064123.1:4808-24922 GCA_013400535.1 Scopus umbretta
TTTCAAAATATGACCTCCTTGCTTAAGCAAAGATTGCTCAAAATGTAGTCAGTAATAATTACTCATTTTTCCTCACAGCTCTCTTGTTATCAGATCACGTGGCATCTTCATTATTCTGCGTGCAAAGCAAGCAGTGCACAAGGTCCTTTGCAATATTGGGAATTCACTGGCGGGAATGCAAATGAACCCTGAAAACATGCTGCATCAAATCCTTGTCTGATGTGATTTTACCAGATTTCACTAAAGCTAAATGAGATAGAAAGGGTATGCTATGGTGAGGATCTGGTTACCTGCTTTTTATGACTACTTTTGGAAGTATATTATGTATCCTATTTTTTTATTGTCCACAAAAAATAATTTAAAAAGATATAGTTATCTAATTAGGGGGTTACATTATAGCTAGGGCTGTGCAGGAATTTCCTGCCTAACCATACAATATAGTAAAGATCACTCAGTTATAACTTTCTGATTTAGATAAAAGTAAAGGAAATTGTAAATAACTGTATTTAAATTTGAGTTCTAGAACTAGCTATTCCAAGAAGTAATTTATTAAAGGATTGAGAAATTGTTCTTCTGAACTTCATCTTGACTTGATAATCTACAAAGTTTGTGTGTAGGTCACTAATTTTACCTATTGCTAGCTTTAAATTGGATTTAATTTGTTTTCTTCACTTTCTGCAAGGTTTCAAGAACTCAGATGTGCTGCTGTTCTGTTTATTATTAGCTTTTGCAGATCCTCTCATCTAGTTCCTCTCTTCTTGGCCTTTATAGTAGTCGTTTTCAAGTGTTACCCTTTGCTTTGTAATCTGCACTCGTGAAAAAACAGGTAGGTACTTGAATATGTCATAGAATCATAGAATCATTAAGGTTGGAAAAGACCTCTGAGATCATCTAGTCCAACCATCAACCCAAAACACCAGGTCTACTAAACCATGTCCCCATTGCAAGCAGAAGATTGGTGTATCTGTATTTCTTGTATGCTAAGTTCACCTGCCTTTAAACTAGCTGTTTTGAGGGATGTTGTGACAGCTGCGTCCAGGATACTTACTCAGGCATATTTTCTTTTTCTTGATTGGGCTTTCCAGCTGAATAATCCTGGTAGGGCTAGTGTGCGTCTGGTACTTCTTGCAAAGACTTTCACTAGGACTTGCTTACCATGCTTAGCAACTTGTGCTGGATGCGCTGTCAACCATTTCTCTCCTGTCTGTCTTCACTCGTCACTGTTCGTCTCCTGCTCCATATGCGTTTGTTATGGAAGTTAACTGTTGAGAGGCTTTTGTGGCCTGTGGTTATCCACATGAGCTCCAGTAGTACTGTGCTGGATAAACATGAGATTAAAGATTAGAACATACTACTATAACGTACTCTTTAAAACTTTCAGAAAAACTTTTGGAGGGGTGGCCAAGGGCAAGGAGAGAACAGATGAGTTATGGGTAAGAGTTAGTAAATCCAGAAGTTAGATGCTAGGATAAAGTTGAAAGTAAACAATCCCAAAAAGTGAGTATTATCTTCTCAGGGACCTGCAGTTCATATAAACTAATGCAGCTCCTTATAGATAGAAGTAGTACTTTTAAATCACTTCTAACAAATTATGATGGATAGACAAAACACCTTCTCCCATAAAGTTCAACATAAGATTGATATAAATAGGGAATAAATAGTAATCATTCCATGCAAACAATTGTTTAATAATTAGGGAGGATAAATACCGCTTAGGATACAAGACTAAGGAAAACACTAAATTCTGATTTGTGTTTGGCAAATGGTCCAAGACTTTGATTGGGACTCTTCTCGCAGTCCAGTACTTAGAGAGTTAAATCCACATATGAGCAATGTGAGAAGTGTAGGAGGGTGTAGAAGGTGTAATTTCTAGCAAGACTGTGTATGGTTTGCAGCTTTGGAGGAGTGATAGATTGAGTTTGGCACCACTGCTATAGCAAGGGCACTTGTGAGAAGCACATCAAAGCCGCGACAGGTATCTCTAGGTTCTCCATTACTACTGCTGCCACAGCAGGGATGGTATGCAGATCTGAAAAGGTGGCTGCTAGAGGAATAAAAGATGAGAAAATGGGGTGCGCCAAGCATCAATGTTGCTCACCATGCCTCTGATATTATAACTGAACATAGAATTTTGTCAGAAAATGAGGCAACATGAATGAGAGGGAGAGAGAATGTCTAACTGAAGGATACATGGTATAACAGAGAGGAAATTTCAGAAAACTCACAGAAGTGTCCAAGGTGTCGTGAAACAGACCTAGCAGATTCTTCATGTATGTTTCTTCTCTGATTTAGAGTTCTGGGGTGGAGACCATTTATTGTATTGTTTTGATTGTTTCTTCAGGGTTTGCCCTTCTTTCTCATCAGCCTGATCAAATTTTGCTGTATATTCCAAGATTTTCTGTGGTCTTTGTACAGTTTGAGCGTAGTTTTCATGACTTGGCTAGAACGGATTTCTGCAGGGGCATTTCTGCTGTTTGCCTCTTGCTGAACGCATTCAAAGTAGATGGCTTTTCTTCTGTGCCTTACACCAACTTGCTGATAGGCCTGCCCTTATGTTTTTGCATGGGGGTCTACATTTCTGCCTGAATTCATGACGATGGGGGAGAATGTTATCTTCTTGCAAATATGAGAACATGCACTGCTGTTTGTAATTCTTGCAGGAGTCAAAGGTCACAAGTGATTTAAAATCAATGGTTTCTCTTGCTGACATATTCTCCAGTACTTCCTAAATAGATGTGCAAATCGCCTGTGGTTAGAATTTTAAGTTCATGTAAGAGAGGTATTTTTGTGTGTTTGACAATAAGCTAGATCAGTAGGGGGACCAGAAGAACTACAGCAATTCAAAACTCTCTTTTCACATAAAATAGTCCTCTACTCCCATTCCACAAGACAGAGGAAAAAATGTACTATGAGATCTTGTAGCTCTGGGAAACAGGTAAGCATGTTGGAAATGGAATAGGTACTAGTGAATACCGTCCATTTAGAAATATAAAGAAGTAAACAGATTTAAAAAATGTTGGAACATGCGGTTAATTCACAGTGCAGTCTAAAGCATGGGCTTGGGAGCTCTAATTTATTGAATATTTATGTTTCATTCACCAGTAAAGATTTCAGTGAATTCTTCTCTATTTTATGCTCCATTTAGTATTTTAGTCTGCATCATTTCTCTTCCTGTCTGTCACAACATGAGAGACTATCATTGCTTCTGTTTGTCTTCCTTGCTTCTTCCTCTTACCCTTTTGTAGGTCTTTCTTTTTTTCCTTTTAAGATTGCTTCACATGTCTTCTGCCTTTCATCTTCTCTGTTTCCACTATGGCTCCCAACAGAAGGGACAACTTGTGCTTTTCTTCCTGTTACGCTTGGCCATATCACACCCTTCTGAAAATGGTGTTGTTGAACTTATTCAATAATCTCAGAATTCCATTCAGTTTGTGGAGGCATGAGAAACAATATTTTTTTGTGTGCCTGACCAGTGCTTGTGACCTGAGGCCATTTCTTGATTTATTTTGCTAAAAAGGGTGGGAATAAAAAAAGGACATACCCTGTGGTTCAGCATAAAATCCAAGCTTTACAAAATGTATAAATGTCCTTTCTCTTTGAGAGGATTTTCTGAAGCATGGTAAAAGATTTTCTTGGTTTTACTTATTTTTACTGTAATTTACTCATCTTTGCTCATAACTAAAGGTTAATTGCAGAAATTCTTGTCTTGTGTTTTCCAGTGCAGAGATGTATTTTTAGAAACTATGGGATTGTGGCAAGTCTTTTCCATTTTCCTTGTAATCTTCTTTCCAGATACCATTGAAGCTTTTTCCACTGTTGCTATCCAGTCATTGCTTTCTCCTCTCTGACTGCTTTAAAACCCAGTGAAGTATTGTCCCAGGTCAACCTTCTCCTTTCTTCACTTCTTTTTTCCTTCTTTCAACTTTCTGCTCTTCTTCCTTTTTCACACTATTTTCTCTTAATAGGTAATGTCAATTTCTGATTACTCCAGAGGCAGAATAAATCTGTCACTTCCCTAGCATGCCTGACTGGGCTCTGCTCTGGATCTTGTGGCTGTTGAGGAAGTGATAGTCTGTTCTGATACCATTTGGATATTTTCTGTTGGAATTAACACTATTAATGCCATATGGTTTGAGAAGCCCTGTGCAGCAAAAATTGCTCATTTCATAAGAAGCGTATATGAGAGACTCCAGTCCTGTCTTAACAGCCTGATGCCTGTCATTTTGCTGATTAACTAAAAGCAAACACAATGGTGAAAACATGTGCTAATGCCAGAAGGTAGGTCCACAGGTACAACTGACTGACTAGAACAACCCTTCATTCCCAAATGTGAGTTGCTTTGGCTAGATCCCGTCGTACTAACAGCCAATCATAGGTTTATTTTTCTTTGACTATTTTAGCCTACCCTTGTTTGGACATCCCTCTCCACCTTTGTAAAGAATAGTTGCTAAATCTTGACATACAAACCAAGATCCAGATCTCCTTTTCCTCGCATTCTTTTAATGGGGTTGCAGCGTGTCTTAAAGTGGCAGGAAGTGGCTTGAACAGACTTAGCAACTCAAGAACTGGGTTTGTGTCACCGTGATCAGCCAAATGCGCGCCGTCTGGCTGTCTGTGGGCCAGCCAGTCTCTGTGGCTGCATTATTATTTATAGCTATCAAACCGAGTAACTAATACCAACATGGAGAGAGGGGAAGGAAGCTGCAAGTATGCCGTGTTTGTGCAGTGGAAAGGGAGTAAAATCTATTTGCCCAAGGTAGCTGATGAAGTTTATGAGCTGACAAATTTGGTTTGGAGCCTCAGCTGCGTGCTGGCCGGCGCTGGGCCATGGTTCATTGCATGCCTTTCTTTGATTGCCTCGACTTGCCGTGTGATTCTTTTCTCTCCCTTTTCCCTCCCTCCTCTCCACAGATTGTTCTGTGTTTCTCTCCTGCCGGTGCCACGCTGCGAGCGCGAGCTCGGAAGTTCCCAGCCATAGTTAACTGCACCGCTATTGACTGGTTTCATGAGTGGCCGCAGGAGGCCCTGCCCTCCATCAGCAGGAGGTTCATTGAGGAAACCGAGGGGGTCGAAGTACAGAGTTTCAAGCTCATCAGTCTTCTAAGAAAGCAACAGAGATCATTGAAAGATCAATAACTGAATAAGCTGAATAAAACAATGCTCTTTTTACTCCTTTTTTGCATACTTGCTGCCTTTGGTGTTGTTCAAGCTCACCCCTGCTAAAAGCTGAATTTTTATGGCGTGTCACTGCCCAGTTCCTTCAGTGGGATTTAGAGAGCTGTCTAGCACAGGCAGAGAAGTGAGGGGGAAAGAAGAGAGGCATGTAATTCATAGCACTGTCTTTGCAGAATTCTTCAGTTCTAGGCTTCTTAGGATCTTATAGATACAGAATTTATTTAACCCTTTTCCATAGAGTTAAATACAGTTGTTAGTGCTGTAGCAAGTGAGGCTGAAATATCACAGTGCGCAGTCCAGGCTAACTAAAGAAAAGTTTTCCCTCTGTTCAGCAAGGAAGGAGGGGAAAATTTCCCCTGTAACCACATGGCAAATGCATGTGGAATTTTAATATCTGGGCAATTACTCTCTTTTTGTTCCCGATTGATCTGGAGTGTGACTTATTTGTTGTCCGAAAAAAAAATCATGCACTAGCGAGTTTCCTTTCAGGGAAAATGAATATTCTTATATTCTTCTAAGAGTTTTAACAAGCTGCCTCTGTTGCCCCACCCCACATGGGACAACGCTGTCGTGCTGGCAGTGAGACTGCTCAGGTATTTGCTGGCCGAGTAATTCATGTAGGTCTCGTAAAGACTGACTTTCAGTGATTGCAGTTGCAGTAGTTTCGTTCTGGAGTGCTGTTATATTTGAGACCATTTATTTGTATGGCGGATTTATAATCCTGAGGGACTGAGAATTTCAGGAATGCCCAAGGAAGAGCCTTCTGGTTTTAGGCAAGGGTAGCACCAGTCCCTAGGAAAAATCTCTGTGTAAGAGATTGATGCATTTACTGCATTTGTCCTCCATTCAAACCCGTACAAAACACAAGGAGTCCTCAGAAAATGAAGAGGAAGGAGAGGGGAAGTCTTCAGGGATGCCTGAGGCTGCTTCCAAGGTATGTGGTGGGCCTTTTCCCTCCCCGGGGCTTGTGTGAGGGAGGGGGGCCACGGGTCAGCTGTGGTGGCAGAGGCTCCCTTGCTGCTGGCTCGTACCCGTGCTCCAGCGGCATACGGATGCCTCCTATAGGGAGAGAGAGATGTTTGCAAATCCTTGTCATTTATATTTTCCATCAGCATCTTCTGTTTTATTTTAACAGCTCATAAGAGATGTAAAGTGATATTAGGATTTGTGGTCTGGTGGACTATGTGGGTGTGTTGCCCTTTTTTTCATGTGATACTGACTTACATATTCCCATTTATTTTAAAGAAATGGCTGGAATTACATGGAGACAAGAGAACAGACTCTGTTTTGACTTAAATGCTTCCCCCCTCCCCCAAATCCTTAATTAATTATATTTTGCAGCTTTGAAAAGACATCTGGTCATCAGAATTTAGGCTTTTAATACTGAAATTGTTGGGGGGGTGTATTTATTTATTTGTTTACTTAAGGATTATGTTCCAATATAATTCCTTTTTGTAGATTCTTAGGAAAGAATTCACTGATCCAAGCAACTGTTTATGAGTCTCTCTTGCACATTGGTGTTAACTGCTCCTGGTAATTCTTTTTCCTGCTCAGTTCCCAGCACGTGAAATAAATGGCAACTAACAAAATAACATGACGCTTTATTGACAGTGAGTTAAGGTTTCTGTGTCATCGACATACGTAAAGCAGTACTGGGTGCATGATTCATGTCTGCGTGTGCAGCCGATGAGAAGACCAACAGACAAGACAGAAGAATGCAAAAAATATTAGGAAGAGACAGGGGAAGGATTTGAAAGTGATGGGAAAAAGTGAACCCAGAACAGAGGTGTTGAAATAACAGAGAAACTGTGACAGTGTTGGAGGGGAGGGGGAGGAGAGATCAACAAAAGGAGGTAGAAGAGAAGAAAACTGAACCAGAAAGGGAGGAGAGGTGTACAGCAAAGGGTCTGAGGAGGAGTAAAAGGGAGGTGAAGGGAGACTGATCACAGAAATATAGTTAGTAAAGGGAGGGGGGACAGGAGAGTTGCAGAGGTGTATTAAGAGATCAAAAGAATGAGAGGGGCAGGGTGGAAAAGGACCACCCTGAAGAACAGAGGGAATCTTAGCTGCAGTCTGCCATCCCCTCTCCATCGAAGATTTACAGGAGGTGGTCTCCTCTCCTTCTCTCATCTCTAGTGCTGGCGTGCTGATACATCATTTCACTTGCTCCATTTTAGACGTCTCAGGAAAGCCTTCTGTTTGTTCTTAGTAGAGAAATCTTGTTAGCTAGGGCTCATGTGTGCTTGGACCTCTGTAATCGTGCTGTCCGTTATGACGAGTAATGCAAGATCTGTTATTGAGTGATTATTTTGGCATAATTGACACTTAGGTCCTAATAGCCCTGTTTTGGTGTTTCAAAAAAAAAAAAAAAATCCAAACCCCCTGCAAAAAAACCAACTACAACAACAACAACAATCACAAAAAAAAACCAATTAAAAAAACCCCAAAAAACAACAAAACCCCAACAGCAGTAATTGCCAGATTCATTCTCTTTTTGTTCTTCACTGTATAGCAATATTACAGATTGTTTTAATTAGGGTAGCTTGAAGTTAAGCTAATGATCTTTTTTTTTCCCTCTTAAAAGTTCAATATAAATATGACATACTGTCTATATTGTTAAAAAAAAAAAAAAAAACTGGAAAATTTCTGTGTTTAATAGGTAAGAGAAAACCATAAAAAAAAAAGTCATGGTGATTGTGGGAGTGGAGAAGGAAGTCTTAGATTCTCCATCTTTTTATCTTCAAACCAAGTCTAGGTACTTCTCTGGAAGATACAGTTTATCCAGGGAATGAGTGGGGGCAGATTGAACTCATCAGGGAGATGGCGAGCTGCAGCATCAGTATGGGCTATGAAGGATGCTGTGAATGTCCCTTCTGCCCTGTGTGAAAGTATCTGAACAGAAAGGAGGAGTGATCCTCCTTAATTATGGTGCCTGTTGAAAGTAAGTCCCATGAGCCCCTTTTCACTCAGAAGGACACTGGACAGGGTGTGGGTTAAGGACAAAAGACAGTGGGTTTGGGGATATTTGGAGAGAAACAGAATCAGAAACTTAATCAGTTTGGCTGTCTTTGATTTCTTGGGAGAAAAGAAAGGAAAAGAGCCCTCTTCTGTTTCAGCACTCAAATTGCTAAGCTTACATTTTAAAAGAGCACAAGCAAAGAACACTGTGCAGCAGTTCTGAAATCCATATACTGAGCTTAACAAACTTGCAAATGCACCTCATTTGTTATAAAATATGATCTATAGTATTTTGAAATAATGTCTCTGGCTCCAGATTTAACATGACACAATCTCTCTTCCTTTCAGCTGGTTTCACATATCAGTACTGAGTACAGAACGAAAGTCAGGATTATTTAATCCATCCCTTTGAAAATAACAGCACATCTCCACCATTTCCTCTGAACGTTTTGCTATTGCTGTCTTGTATGCTGTTCCTCCGGTGCTTAGCACCAAACAGCGCACACTGTTAAGCACACCAAGGATAAATCCATTATATTCTTAATTTATTGTGTTCCAAGGTATTTTACAACATGTGGTATGGCAAAGAAAAAGCCTGAAGTAACTTTTGCCTTCTCCCTTTGCCTCTTAGGCTCCCCACACTCACTTCCTTGTTACTCCTTCCTTCAGACACACACTGGCTTGGTTTTATTCTTAGTATTGATAACTGCTTGTGGGATGCATTCAAGTTCAGTGACATTGGTCTTTTTTGCTCTTTGCTTGGTGTGTTTCAGCTAGCTCAACTTAACTGCAAAGAGCTAAGATTTATCAATTTGTTAATGACTTATTTACATCCTGAGGAAAGTAAAAGGGCAAAACTCCTGTCTAAACACGACTCATAACTTGCATTGGGTTGGGTTTGGGTTTTTTTGGATGCTTAGAAGTCAGTTAGCCAAGGCCTAGAATAGAGAGACTGCATGAGAATCAACAGACTTCACCCTGATATTTTCTTTCAGATTGTATATAGGCTTATTGCTCAGTCGTCTTTAGGACTATTGAATGGTTTTGATTTGTACCAGCCTAATCTTCATTATTGGCTTCAAGCTACTTTATGCTTTCTAGTGAACTGCAGTTAAATCAGATTTTGTTACTGTATCAACTCTTTTTTGTTTGCCTTTTTTTTAATAAAGAAGGCTAAATTAGCAATAATAATTTCCTTTGCCTACAACCCTGAATGGGCATATATTGAAAAGTACAATGTAGTATTAAAAAAAAAACAACAACCTGGAGATAAATGAATGGCAGAATAAATAATTTATGCTAATGAAATTACTGCAATTAGTAGTTCCACAATGACCCTTTTAAAACCACAGCTGTTAATGTCAGGAAGTGCTGTCACCGCTGACCTTATCATAAGAGAAAGTGACAAATTGAAAATGCAGGGAAGACCAATCCTCAAAGAGGTCTGTTCGGGAACGATTAGTGTTTTCTGAAAACCAGTGTGAATTACAACCAGCTGCTCTCTGGCTCGGCGTGTCTCCCATGCTGTGCCATTTTGTTAAGCTCGATAACAATAGTTATTTTGCCCCACTGAGAGAAGTTGTCTCAGGCCACTTCCAGCTCTACCGGAACCCACTTCTTCCCTCACTGATTTACAAATGAAACTGTTGTTAAAGGGCTTTTCAGGGCTGCTGAGTAGAGACCTCTCATAAGGATCATGTGTAAGGAGGTTGTCTTTCGTGAGGAAGAGCTGGACTGCAGGGTGTGTGTGTGTCACAAACAATGAAAAAAAGGAGCAAGGCTGAAATGCATTTCAGCTGGAAGCCAAGCACTGCTCAAATCTGCATAAAATGTCCGTTCCTGCTGACTAGCCTTGCTTTTACAACCAATTTTATTTTTAAGATGAATTTATGCTAGCTTTGCCTCAACTAATGATGTTCTGATTTTTTTTTTATTTGTAAAGCAATTTATTTTTGCTTTCCTTAAATGCAAATCATTCTTTATTTAGTCCTTGTTTTAATTTCTGGTTTTGTAATCATAGGTGAAATAAGTATTCTTCTAAACTAGCTTTTAAAAGTCACAAGAAAATAATGAGGTTTCTTACTGAGAAAAATGGCAAGTCTTTCTGCATCAACCTGATTGTAATATTAATGATGTAGGCTTAAAACATTTAACTGCATCAACAGCCAGTCGTGAGCAATTTTCCCAAAGTTCCCTAAGCATTATTGACAATGCTTTGGTAAATTATGTGTGACTTTCCTAAGAGTTGGTGTAGCTCATTTAATTCATATTAATTGATTTTTAGGCTTCCCTTGATTAATTGAACTGGGTTTGTCTTGTACAGAATGCAATAAATAATCATTAAAATGAGGGAGATGTGACTCCACAAATTATAAAGTTAAGTATGCTAGAAGTCATAGAGGACAAAATGGAATTTAGTTACAGTGATGGAGTTAAATGAGTTTTCTTAGTATTTTCCTGTTAATTTTGCATACAGTACTCTTGCTTCGACACGTATATGCATATAGTAGGATAGGTAGATAGGGTCCTTTAAAACAAACAAAAAAAATGTGGAGAGCTTCTTATTTCACCTTTATCCTGGGAAAGTATACTCTAATTCAGAATAGTGTAGTAGTATCTTGTAGTTCAGTTTCCAAAATTTAAAAAAAGGACCTTTGAGCTTTAGTCCTGGAACTACCTCTCTTCTTGCTATGAGAGGTGAATAAAGACAGGCATTTTACCTCTGCATTTTGCTCAGAAATACATGACTAAATGCCCATCAGGAGCTGTCTTAAACATGCCTCGCCTGCTTTTCAGATGCAGTATATGAAGAGTTTTCCAGGCTCACAGCTGCATTTTCCTCCCTGCGAGGAGAGAGAAACCCCACGCAGTGCTCTGCGGCACCCAGCACAGCCCCCTGGGGCCATAGGACCACCCTGGGGTCCCTTCTGCAGCGTGCTGAGATTTGCCCAGCGCTGGAGGTATACTTTGCGGTTCGATGCCTGGGTGGCACCTAGGGAAGGGAAGAGCGTCAGCTGTCACAGCTCAGGGTGACTCTGAACTCCGTTAAGCAGTAACTACTTTTCTGGTCAAATACCCCTTGGAACTGATAGAAGATCTTTTCAGCAGAGAAATGTTGCTGATTTTCTGATATTTTATGGTAGGTAGAGACTCAGCTTTCCAAAGCATTCCACAGTGCCCTAATCTTGCCCTTGTACCAGTTTATGTTAGTTTATCTCTGACGTTGACAAGCACAGATAAGCAGGGACTTGTACAACTTCAGAAATCGAAATCTTGAAGTCCGTTTCTGCTCAGTCTGAAGTTAACGGCATAAATGCGCTTCACTCTGAATAGGAATTTGATGACATGGTACGTGGGGATCAGTGTGATTAGAGTAGCCACTCTATCATACCTCTTTAACCTGTACAGGATTTTTCTTAAACAGGATTTCCACAGGTGAAATAGAAAATCCATGTAGTATTAATTCTGCATATAGCAATATAGTGACTGATTTAATCTCTGTTATTAGCTTTTAGGTGATTTATTTTTAGAAAAATGAAACTGTTGAAGCACTGAGCTTCTGTGGTGATGAAGACTTAATGAATGTCAGCGCAGAATTAATTAATTTATATGCAAAAAATTTGGGGAAGGCTCATTTTGCTTTAATGATTTTTACATGCTGACAAAATTGTGTTTCGGGTAGACTGAAGAATAGTTTTGTGAATGAGCCATTATTAGAAACGTAACCTTTTCTGACTTACATAGATATATTTAATTTCTAAAACTTTTCTTTGCTCTTGTGTTTACATTTGTTCTTGTTCCTTGAGCATCTTCAGCCACTTATGAAATTGTAAATGGAGCCCTGAATGACTTATGCCCACACCAGTGTGAATATGCTGAGTGCCAAATACAATCGTAATGAGAGGCGATACAACTACACCACTCCAAAGAGTTTTCTGGAGCAAATCACACTTTATAAGATCCTCCTAGAGAAGAAAAGCAAGACGATGTGAGGACACATGGGGCACTTGGTGAACGGCATGCAGAAGCTGAAGGCAGCATCTTTCCAGGTAAACTGTGGAAGTCACAAACTTTTCTTTCATTCTTTATAAATAATCTTGGTTTTATTGCTAATTAAACAAAGTTATTACAGTACCTTTTCATTAGACTGAATAGCTGTGGGGTGGCATTTTTTTGTGTTTCATTGAAATTACCTGATTTTGGAAAGTGGGGTTTGATTTATTTCTTTACATAGAACCTCTTCGAGCTTTTTAGTTGTCTTTGGAAAGAGGGGTCCATCCATTTGAGCAAGGACAAAGTCTGGAGGGGAGTGTAGTGGAGCCACAGTAAAAGAGTGGGAGGGGAAGTAGGTGCCACAGTAAAAGCCAGACCATGGGGAGAGAAGGTGCAGTTCTGTACATGGGGATGTTGTGCATGGCCAGTGGCCAGCTGAGGGGTAATGAAAGCAGAAGGAACAAGTGTGGAGCCTTTGCATCAGCTGTCGTCACCTCCTTGTGGGGGTAGTGCTGCTTAGCCCCCAGTCAGTGCTTCTGCCTGCAGTTCATTTGTGGCTAGTCAGTCCACAAAGACAGAAGGGAGGGGAAACGGCTTTGAAGCCTGTCCCTCTGCCCCCCGCCACGTGTTCCATAATCCCTATTGCAGATGCTGAAGGTAATCCAGCAATTTCTTTATTAAAAATAAAAAGTCTGTGTGTTTTATATAAAAAAACTGCACATGAAATGCTCAGCCCCAGTCTTTGCATACTGTTGCATCTTTATGCTACTGTATGACAACAATGGGAGGTGAATGGCTTATTCCCACTTTTCAAGCTGAAGACCTGCAAAAATAAATGGTCAATAGAAAAGGGTGACTGCTTTTTTAAAGTCTATTTTTAATAAGTTATTCCATGCTAGTAAATTATTAAAATGCTAATTTTCTCTGAATTCTGATTTGATGGTGACCAGAAGGTAATTGGGCAGTTTGAAGTGCTGCATGCTGTGCTAGCAGACAGAGCCACAGCTCCTATCTAGCCAGGTACTTGAACAGTGAGCCATTTTTATCCTGCACTCTGGAGCTCTAAGCAAGAATATCAAATGCAGCACTGTTTAGTTTTTTCAGAAAGAAAAAGACATAAAGCAAGCTCAAATACATTCAAAAATAAAGTCACTGGAGAGATTTGGGATCTTTACAGTCATCTGTTACAACTCAGTATTACAGCTTTGTCTTCTCATTTCAAAATGACCAAATTTTTAAAAAAGGTAGATTTTGTAAGTTTTGTAAGATTTCAGGAGCCCACCAAAGAAGGAGAGACCTCAACACCTTCCATGTGATGAAAGTTTAAGGCCTCTAATGTTTGTCATCGTCTTTGTCTTATCACTCCTATCCAGATCAGGTTAACAAGAGTCCCCTCAGGTTGAAATACAGCTTTTTATCATGAATAGCTGCCAGATAAAATGCTTGGAGGGAAAGGGTAAAAAAAAACAAAACAAAACACCCAGGTATTTGAAACAATTCCTTTACAAGTGGAAAGGTATTGTTGCTGGATATTTTGATACCGGTTTCTCACCTGGCAGGAGATAAATTGCTCTTTCAGCAAACTAACAGGTTGTCTTTGTTCATCAGTCTCTGAGTCTGTCTTAACCTCTCAGCAAACCTCTGCTAGAATTATCTGCTCAGAGTGATTACTAAGCATTTTTCATAATGTTCTTTTGCTTTTACATTTGCATCTTTGCTAGGTGCTGCAGCTGGGCCTTGTTGCACTGCTGAGACACCTGGTTACAAATGCAACCTCAGCAGCTGGACAAACATCTGAGCATCTCAGGGGCAAGCTGCAGGGTCCCTGGTGGAAGCAGTTAGGCTGTTCTTACTAAATTCTTTACGACAACAAAATTCTGTGAGCTCCAAACAAGGAGCTGTCAAATGGAAACAATAAAAAAGGAAAAGACAACGCTTAGTACTGAGACCCACGAAATATTAATTTTGTTTTCAGTTCAGCTTCCTGAAGCTCATGTGGTATAATCTTTCCAGACCCATACCTAATGACCCTTACTCCCAAATAATGTGTTACCTTTTGCCCTGTAGGTAGAAGATCTAAAATCCAAACTTGCTTCTCAAGAGGCAGAACTGCAACTGAGAAAGCAAGATGCTGAAGCTTTGATTGCTAAGATAGGGTTTCAGACTGACTAAGTGAGCCAAGAAAAGACCATTGCAGATGCAGAGGAGCAAAAGGTCAGTCTAATTCCCCATTTAGTGCTGTTGAGCTATATTTAGCACAAAATAAACCTTTTTACGTGAACAGTTTTGAACAACTTCCTCTCCAGGGAGCATAAAGTCTAAAGAATTATTATACTTAAACATGTAACAGCATTTCACACCATGATTACCACTTGACCTTTCTTTACATTATGCCTTTTCCCAACCTTTTAGCTGTTTTAATGAGATGAAAGAACAATAAATACTGAGCTCATTCAAGCATTTAATGGATGTGGATCTTGAGAATCAGACCTATTTGTAATACAGTAAAGGTCAGAGAGTCATCTCTGAGCACTTCAGATTTCTAAAGGCTTTGAGGCTCTAGGTAAATTGAACAACTCAATACAGAAGTTCATTCCAGTATCTTGCAATATTACAAGGTGCAAACCTTGAATTTTAAGATTATGATAGCATTCCTAATAATATGTGTCATCAGTGTTGTATCTTCTTTTTGCTCTCAGTTCAGCCTACTAACATTGATTATCAACATCCATGTTGGAAACACAGGAGTTTACATGCATTAGTCCTCACCACAGAACCAGTAGAAATGCATAACTTTGTCTGGACTCTAAAATTTTCATCTACTGTTACAAGCAGGTTTTTTTAAAAACAAAACACCAGCAGTGTGGAATGCTGTAAACTGAAGTTACTCTGCCTTTAAAATCCAAAGGGCTCATTCAGCTCTGGCATTTTGCTATGAAATCAGATGTACATTGTGTCATTTATCAATACTGCAGAGATATTTTTTTAATTGATTCATAATAGCTATTATGATATAGCTATTTATATAATAGCTATATTGCACTATTGAAGCTATTGATATTAATATCTGATTTTGAGCTATGGAAACTTCAAGCTGCCAAGAACTTTGTAAACAGTTTTCAGATACTGATCAACAGGGAAGACTATACTGTCTGAGAAATCAAATGGTCTTTCATTCTCTTCTGTTTTGTTTCTTAAAGACTTCTTTTTATTAGGTGATATTTAATACTTTTCTAATGACCCTGTGTCTCATCCTAATTTTATTGAGGGAAAAGCGATTTTTGACATTGACATAAATGAAGACTGGATCAGAACCTTTATATTTCCATGGATTATGCTAATTAGGGACTTCAGCCTTTTGCTGATCCATATCTTATATAGGAGTTAAAAATTGCTATGAAGTGTAAAGTCCAGATAGTGCAATTAATTAAACTTGTTCAAATCAGATCCAACAGCTCAACCTCCTACCAACCACTTTTCAGTGGTGTTTTTTCTGTATTGGTTCCATATGCTTCTGATGGATTTGGGTGATCACAACACGCCCTGAACACAATTCTATTTACTTCATTAAGCAACTAGGTGAAACAGAGAGTGATTATTGTGGGGTAATCACATCTTTGGGCCACTTTGTTTCAGGGATGAAGTTCAGTGCGTGACACTAATGATTACCATACTTCCCTGTTCATTGCTTAATTGCACTTCTGAAATGTTTTCATTGGAAAGAACAGTGTCATTTTGTGTCACATTAATCTAAAACTATTTCATAAGGCTAATGATGGTTTCTAAATATTAATCTTCTCTAATTTTTGTTACCAAAAAAAAAAAATAGTAAATGAGAATATGTCTTCCAGCTAAGTAATTTGGAAATACTCTTCATAATTGATTAAAATTTGTCACCCTTTAAAAAATTATTTTGGATTTCCTGTTCTATAGATTTCAAACTGGAGTTTATAAGGTTTTTTTTGACTTTTACAGCATTAAGCTAGTAAATACCTTGGAGGTATTGCCTTAGAGTGAAGGATTACTTAAAAGGTGAAGAGCGGAAGTCATTTTAGATCAGACTCATCAGGAAAAGCGGGGTCAGTCTGGATGCCCCATAAATGTCGCAGAGCTACGTATCTGTATAGTAATCAACAAGGGTCTGACTATGAATGTGACACTGTTAAGGTTTTAAAATAGTGGGCAGTAACAGTGCTGTCATTTTACTGGCTGTTTGTGCACTCTGAACGATGCCAGCCAGAGTGGCTTACAGATGAAAATGCGTATGCCATTGCCTTTTAAAATGGGACCTACTCCTTCAAAGGGAAAAAACATGCAGAACATGGTGTAGGTATATGGCTGATAATGACACTAGCTGAGGATTAGGAGCAAAGATGGATCCAGACTAACAAGCTTTTTGATTTACCTTCCTCAGCTAAAGTGTATTCTTTATTTACACGATAAATTTGAGACACTCTGCTCATGGTCTGATTGCTAAGGGCACACTGCTTCCAGCTTTTCTAACAATTTAGCCAGCATTGAAGAGCACTATACTGTAGAAGTTATTGATGTGAAGGGGACTAAACTGGAGACAGGGCTGAAAACTCCTTCATCTCTTTGCGAGGGGAAGCAGGTTTGAGAAATACTGTCCTAAGGCTTATCTGCAACCTGCTCTGCTTAACTTTTCCTTCCTTAAAAAAAATAAATAAATAAATAAAAAATCCCCACCTGTCTTATCCCATATTTTCTTTGGGCATCAGCAAGCAAAGAATAACTAAACATAAGAAAAAAGAGAGAGAGAACAATAACTCAACTGGTGTGACTTAAATTACCTGTTTGTTTTAATGGGAAATACCATGTTATGTTAGAAGCACTATGTACTGTAAACGTAATGCTTGTTCACCCGGTTACATCCTTAAAAACTTTAACAGAAGGAGCATTTGGCTGTTCTAAACTTTTTGCTTTAAGATAATTTCAGTAACATGGGTCTCAAACCATGTTAGAGAAAATATAAACCAAACCCATACGGCAACTGTATTTGCAGCTTTTAAATAAAAAAATGTTGTGGCCAAGATGCAAATGAATAAACATTGGGAATTTCATCCTAAAAGCTACATGACAAGAGATGAGGGAATATTTAACTTTATTAGTAACTTGTCATTTTTAATGTAATGCATATTGATTTTTAATCTTTGTTATTTCCATAGACATTGTCTGTCCTGTGTAATAAATGTATACATGGAAAGTGCACCCAACAATTGTAGAAACGTATTTGGTAAGGATATTAAATTCTTACAGAGGCTTGTTACTGCCAATGCATAGTGCTTGATCCAAGTATTAACATCTTGATCACTGTAATATCCTCTTTCTCTGTAATTAGACTTTGTTTAAGCAAGACCTGACAGGAAATGAGCCTGTGAGAGATTGAGTATGTGGTGCAAGGATAAAGATGAACCAAATATAACTAACTTCAGCCCCAGGCAATGTATCCTTAAAAATGTGTATCATAATTTTCCAAATACACAATTGCAGATCATACAGAACACCCTCCAGGGTTACTCTACTGGATAAATTTGCACCAATGAAATCATAATAAGCTTTTAAGCAGATAATTAAATCATTGCAGAAAGTTGCAGAGGCACTCAGATTTCACTTAAAACTGATGCTAGCTGATGTAAAGTCACTGATCTAAGCCACTGCTAAGCCAAAATAAGCATTTTGACAAATCTGCTTGGATTGGTATCTGTTTAATTTCTAAACCTGAAATTAAGTACTTATAGTGTTTTCATACAGGATATTTCCTTTTCTCATGTTCTGTCCCTTGTTGAGGCCTATGGTTTCAGACTTGGAACTGAGGAATTAAAAGAAAAAGGCAAATTTACCAAAAGATGGTGGCTGGTTTGACAAATCTGATATATTTACCTATACCCCAAAAATGCAGTGAATGTTTTACTGGTTAGGGAAACCCTCACTGTATCACTAGAACTGATCATTGGCTCCCTGGTATTTTCTATGATTTTCTGAAAGGGAGCCCTTTAAAGAGGAAAAAATGGGGGAGTGAGGGGAAAAAAGGTCATGGCTCTAAAAAATTCGTGAAAAATCTTCATTTTCTCTCTGCCTTATATCTCTGGTTTAGCTTCAGCTTCTGCATTTGAACATAGATCATGAAATGTCCATACAGACATGCTTGATCGCAGTCTGGTAGAGAGGTACATCTACTAGGAGGACAGTCTTCATGCTAACAATTTTTCAGCAAGAGATACTAAAAGCTTATCTAGAAGAAAAAAAAAATACATATATACTTAAATATATATTACCCTTCTTACAGCTGTACCTCTCTTTTGTGTCCTTAGATATCAAGACGGCAAAGAAAGCATTACTTGCAATATTTTGCGCGTAGTATCTTATGTAAGGAAAAAAAGTTGCGCATCACACAAAATCTGTTACTCCAGCACTTATCTGAAAATTGTATGTGGTTCATTATAGTCTCACAGAAATTAACAGAAATTGTATAAAGCTGTTGCATAGTCCTCTCGCAACATTGTGGTGGTAGTGTGGTGTCCTTCATTGCCCTGAAGGAGAGGAGGCTGTGCTAGGAAATAGTTAGTTAATTAACCTGAGAGGTTTAGTCTTATAAACATTGACTTGGTCTTTGGGAGACCCATATTCCTTTCACCATCAACCAAAATTGTGTGGAAGTGCCTTTTTTTTTTTTCCATCAGGTTAACTGCATGCATATTTAACATGATAATAAGGGCAAAGTTGACAAAGCCAGAATCAGCGCAGCCTGTGAAGAAGAGAATTTGAAAAGTGATTATTTCAAGTATAAACCATCTTTAGCAGATAAAGCATCAGTACCTGTTTCTTCCTTTTCAGTTCGCAAATCTGAGCAGCAGAGAATGATGGAGAATATCCAGTTGTTCTAATAACACAGAGATTCGTTGTGATACAGACATCTCTCCATAAGTATAAACAAAAATGGTTTCTGGTGCACCAAGCTAAAGCTCTTTTGTTTCCTATTCATCTCTTTGAGTCTCTGTGCGTTTTCTCTGTGGAGGGGGTAGTCGGCAGGTTTCCACCTCCTATCTCATGCTATTGTCCTTAAAGAGCAGAGCAACGTGCAGGGATGCCTCATGATTCAGAGCAGCAGGGACGAAAGGAACCTTTTATACCAAGTTTTCTCTCCGGAGCAGTGAGAATAAATGTGACCTAGCTACCCAGAGGTTAAACTGCTGCTCTAGTAGAAATAGCAGATACAATATGAGGTCATAAGTCACTGAGAAACCTGTTAACTTCTAATGATTGTAGATAGCTGATTTGCTAGCACATCCCTCTGTTCCTGGCTCTTTACCACATTATCCTGGCTATGTAGAAGGCTTCACTCTTGAGTAGCTGCACATGCTATTGAACTTATAGCATATAAGACATTTACTGAAGCAAGCTCTGGATGCCTCTTGGAACTCCTGGAACTGGAAAACCCAGCTGTCATTGACAGTCTAGCCCACCAGCTCTTAAAATCATAGAACTGTAGAATGGTTTGGGTTGGAAGGGACCTTTAACGGTCACCAAGTCCAACCCCACCCGCAATGAGCACAGACACTTTCAACTAGATCAGGTTGCTCAGAGCCCTGTCCAACGTGACCTTGAATGTTTCCAGGGATGAGGCATCTACCACCTTTCTGGGCAACCTGTTCCAGTGTTTCACCATGCTCATCATAAAAAAATTTCTTCCTTATATCTAGTCTGAATCTACTCTTTTTTTAGTTTAAAACTATTACCCCTTATCCTATCACAACACTAAAAAGTCTGTCCCTATTTTTCTTATTAAGCCACATTTAAGTACTGAAAGGTCGCAATAAGGTCTCCCTGGAGTCTTCTCCAGGCTGAACAATCCCAACTCTCTCAGCCTTTGCTCATAGGAGAGGTGTTCCATTATTTTTGTGGCCCTCCTCTGGATCTGCCCCAACAGGTCCATATCTTTCCTAAACTGAGGACTCCAGAACTGGATG
>VZTL01064125.1:0-16771 GCA_013400535.1 Scopus umbretta
AAGAAAGTATTATAAATTACAGTGATTATTCCTCAGGGCCTTTTACAGTGCTTGGGCTAAGTAAAGGGCCCATAACTGTTTCATATCCTAAAATTTCCTGAAAATATATATGCAGATATCAGGTTCCCTACAAAAGTTAGAGGTTTGCTGTTGCTTTGAATTTTAGTTACGAGATAACTACAGTAACATGGAAAACATCCTTCACAGTACTAATACATAACATGAGTTTATATTCTGTCATCCAGATCAATACAGTCAACTGACTATTGAAACGTACACATCACAGATGGAAAAAACTGTTATCACATCGGTGCAGCCTTATCTTCCAGTTAGCCATGTATTTACTTTATTTACCTAAATGATCTCCTAGCATACCTCAGGGTTCAGACTATACACAAAGATTGTTATTGGAGAGCTTGAAACTCTCTTTGGCTGTGAACAAGACTAACTCCAAAGAGTGTATCTCAGGCTTATTAGGGCAGAAGGACTGACTTGCATGCTGTTTTGATTTAAAAAAAGTGTTCTCATGCAACTTTATTATTGTATAACCCTGGTTGGTGGAGAGCGAGAGAGAGAAAATATATGTCATTCTGACATCCCAATCTGTTTTGCCACTAGATAAGACAGTGATGTATACTGACTGAGTGACAACTAATCCTCAACAGTTTTTAATTTGGGTATTTTAATTCAGAAATACCGTAACTTTTTTTAGGAAATACAGTACTTGCTTTCACCATCTATCCTATTCTTGCATACCATTAGGAAGTTGGAAAATCACAGTACAGTTCTCCAGATTTTATACAGACTACTGAATTCTTCAGCATATAAACAGACATTAGAAATACCACCATAAGAACAAACATATCATCTCTCTGTGTCAACGAGGGCATGTAATTTCCAAATCACAGGACAACTGCCTCTCCAGATATTAGCAGCTCTGAGGTGTTTGTATTTAATTTTGATAAAAGATTCATAGACAGCAATACCTTCTTCAATTTTTAAATCTTTTCCATTCAGTTAGTATCTTTATGAGTGGTAAACAATTTAGTGAAAATATTATCTGACCCAGAATGTGAGTTACATGTCACTTTTCACTGGTGAAAATGGTATGTATATAAACCAGTGAGTAACCCACTTAAAAGCTCACAGATTAGTCAATATAATTAGCATATAATAAGAGATGGCATTCCAGTACGGAGGTTCAGTGTTTGATACCCTTAGGTAACTGAGAAATACAAATCACAGTCCCTCCCAAATTAAAGTCAAACTAATTTTTGTACAAGAGCCAGACACATTTAAAATAGACTGTCGTCTTACATCCCTACTGACGAAATAACTTGAATATATGCCTGAAGTATGTACATGATCATGTACTCTCCTGTCAGGCCATGGAAATCTGCAGAAATCTGTAGTTTAAAAATATTTATGTGATACAGACATTGAATAAACAAATACATAAGTTAAAATAACCTCCATAAAGTTACAGTCTCTGCCTGGTGTACAGAAACCATTTTAAAGAAACACAATATAGGCATCTTAAAGCACAGTTGAACCAACAGGGAAGAACATTCCAGTTCAGATTTAGAGTGTATTACCCAAGAATGTTAGTAATATTTTGGAACAATTTAGAGTATGAAAATGAACACAAAAATATGTACCATTTCCCAACTTATTTACTTTTATCCTATAGATGTGCTTTTTATATACACAAAGTATGTATTTTCGATCTTCTACTAAAGAATCATCTTTGAACACAGCTCTTCAAAAAACTCAGTTATGCTAACATCTCCAGAACGCTTTAGGTAAGTTGAAATCAACTGAAGGACAGCACAAGTAACATTTTTATATAAAGGCATTACCTTATTGCCTCTGAAGATCTTCCCATATCTGGCAATGACAATCTTTCCTGTACAGTTAATTCCCATTTCACGTTCTAGCTTAAAGAAGTCCTCGGTGCGGCCATAATTCACATACACTAACTCACCCTGAGAGAAAGAGGCAGAATTTGAAAGAAGAATGTCAATGACCATGTCAAAAGGAGGACGTGATCTATTAAGAGGAGTAAGCTGGAAACAATGAGCTCTGGGACTGGGTCTGGTATGAACTCTTCTTTGATCATGAGACAAATACGTAGGCAAGTGACTTCTAATGAATTTAGACTCCGACCATCCAAAGCTGCCACTTTGTCCTCAATGGAGAACGTTAAGATATGATTTGTGAATCAGAAATTTAGAGTAAGTGCTCAGAGTATGGCACTTACTTCTCCTTGTAGTTTTTTTAAGTTGTAGTCAGTCTGGGACAGCTGGAGGTATTTTGGACCCAGACACCACAGTAAATATCAGTTGTATTTTATGCAGCAGACTGAATGATGCCAATATCCTATGAAATTCTCAGGACTCGACACTTATTCAATACAGCAGAAGCTACAGGTGTTTGACTATCAAAATAAATACACCTTGCACATGAGTAAAGTATTCTTCATGACTGTGTTTCAACCATGCTATTTGATACTTGGTGTGTGATTCATCTTCCTTAAGTCAGCTACCTAAAATTTGCATGCGTTGTCTAAGAAGGTCCTGTAGTGCACTCCGTAGCCAGTGAAGAGCTGGGAAGTTCTTTGAGAACTCATCCTTTCCAGAAGAATTCACCCCAAACCTGCTTTAAACACCTATTTTAGGAAGGAATAAATTGCCCTCTGGATATACCTCTCATTGATTATACCTCAAAGACTGTTTTAGAGTAAATGCCTATAAAAAGCCTCAAAGACTAGTTTAGGGAAGATGCCTACAATTTCAGACAATTAAAATTAGGTGACAGGAAACTCTTCTTTAGTGCATTTCTCCATATCACCAGACACCTCCAAAGGGCTCTTCAATTTAATTTCAAAAAGGTATAAGCTTAAATCTCTTATACTGACAAAAATCGCTGACTAGACATTCAGGTGGTTTCACATAACAGCGTACAGCATGTCCTGATAAGACTGTGGTACAGCTGTTTTGACTGTACTGGTTTTCTCAGTAATCTGCTCCAGTTGCAACTGGTTCTTAAATTCAGCAAAACAAACTCAGTTAGGATAAATTCATGAAATAAAGGGGACTGTATGTAATAAGGCTAACAGTTTCACACCTAGAAAGATTCTGGCCCTCTCTGTTCAGAAGATAATTTATAAACACAAAAATTATTCTTGGGAAGGCTTTTCTGAATTTCTGGAGTAGTCTTCCCTCTCAGTAAAATCAAGTGTAACTCTACTAAGTCAAGACAATTCTTCCAGTCTATTTAGATTAAGCAAAAGGGGAATTTGGTCCTCCATTTTAACATAATTTCTTTAGAATATCTTGTACAGAATACCCACATTTGTAAGCTACTGTATTTTTATGACAAATGCAAAAATGTTGATTTCAGTAGTTTGGCTTACATAATTGCAGGGCTGTAATTATAACAATTAGTAGCAACCTGCTGGATTCTCACATTCAGGGTCCTCATTCTACAATAAAGTGCAAACAAGTTAACATGAGAGTAACATTTTATGGCGAAAACCTGTTCACACCTCACAGTTTTTCTTTTTTTAAATAATGTCTTTGATTAAGTAAATGCCATCACATAAAGAACAGTTCTGATCTTTAGAAGAAGCTTTCATAACCGTATCAGATATAAAGTATATGATCTGTATTCATAGCATTTTTCCCGAGGTAGGAGAATAATTCATATTTATTCAATATCTCTATTTCTGAAACTACATTAAAAGGTACTTATTTGAAGATTCTGGCAATATTTGATATATTGCGCAGTAAATCAGGCTTCCTTAATTAAATACTTTTAGCACCTTTGAAAATTCTTCATCTTTAACTTTTGTTAACAGGACTAAGAACTACATCAATGCAATGAATTTCATCAGAGCATTGTGACAGTTTTGCATCATCATTTCCTAGTGATGTGATGAAAACCCTCATGTGTGTAGAACTATTACAAAATGCAAGCTTTGAGAATGTAGTGTGGAGTCATAAAATGTCTTTTCTGGGCTCTTTTAGTGTAGTTAGAGTCCTCAAGCACACCTCTTGTGACTGTCATTAACTAGATGGGAGTACTTTTGCAGTCACCTAAAAAGGAAGGGAAGAGCAGAATTTCGCCATTATTTATGACGCTAATATTCCAAGTACTACTACTACTGTCTGACAGAATGTGACTTCACTACTTTGTTTGCTTTCTGCTAAATATTTCTGCTAAAAGAAGTTTCTACTCAAAACTTAGCTTTTTTCATCTGACTCTTTGTTGGGATTCAGTTAAAATACACCACACGGAAGAAACATACATTTTCTAACAATCTGTATGAGAGAGCAGGATATATTTCATCTACTGAGAACCAGAAATGAGTGGGAACTACTTCTAAATCTCTGCAGGGTCTCACTCTAACAGGCAAGTAGCTACTATCCCACTCTGATAGTATTTAACCTTCAAAACAGTCACTGCCACTTATTTCTAAAAATAAGGAAAAAGTAATAGTGCTAGCAGCGCCGAACTGTATTTCCAAAACTCTCTGATTAGAGCATTCACACAGAAAATGTGAGAGCAGCATTCTTGGCCTCTCTCAGTATGAAGAACTTTGATCCATTTCTCCTACTTTCCGTGAAGGTGGCCTACTTGTGAGACTTCAGTTAGCCTGGGATGCAGGTACTTTACAGCCTTCTCCCTTCATTGAACTTCGATCTTTTCACAGGAATCATTCGCAAAATTAATGAGCAGAAAGAGAACCCAAGACCGATGATTGCACTAGGCAAGTTCCAAATCTCTCTCTCCACAGCTTAGTTCTGCTTTTTAATAGAATAGCTTTTAACATAAAATACATATACAGGCCTGGGAGAACTCAGAAGAGCCCTGAGCCCACCGAGTATTCCCACTGCTGAGCTATATACATCCTCCCTGTTGGCAGTACAGGTGCAGACAACTGCTCACTGGAGAATGTTACTGCTAACAGCATTAGCGAGGTACCTGGAGCTTTTGTCAAAGTATTATGTAGCAGGATGAACATAAGCATCATATTTTGAAAAGACAATCTGTCTTTCATTTATTGTTTTTTTTCAGAAAACAATGTTCTTATATTTAATTAAAGTAAAATCATTTTCTAAATCATCCTAAAGAAGGATGCCGCAGCTTTTAAAATTCGTTTTTATTATTTCTTATATTCCATCGCTTACTGTAGCTCTCCAGAAACCAAATAAATTGGTGAAGTTATTTCGTCTTTCTTTGGGGATATTATGTTACGATATGAAATCAGAATCCATGAATTTTACCTTACATTATGTTCCAAAATTCCCACTGCAATTCTTTAAACACTCCAAGCTGTCATATCCTAGGGTACAGACTATCTGCCTCGTTCTCCAGCTTCCCTTGCGGATCTGAGGCAGACGAATACAGGATACGTTTTGTCTTCTAGACCCGCACAGCTTATTGACAAACTTCAGAAAGTACATGACTAATACTGGGCTGTGTGAGTAAAAGCATTGTTAGCAGGTTTCAAAGTCAGATCCAAGTTTAAAGCAGAGATTAGACCAGATGACATCCAGGGGGCCCTGCCAACTTACATTATTCCATGTATAGACAGGAAAGATACTGAGAACAACAAGAAATTTTTCTAATCATACAAATATTAATTGAAACCACTGGTGATGACAGGATAGAAAACTCCTGTTACACAGGCCAGCTTTATAAAAGAAAACCCATCAGCTGGTACCATCTGTACAAGATAGAAAAGATTAGCGTTAAGCTCAGATCACAGCAACTCTTTTACTGCCAGCTAGAAATGCTAGCAAAAGCCATTTTCAAGCATACTGTACACTGTGCAGTTATACCTGTCAGTGTGAGCCTTGGGCAAGCAGCATTATGAAAATTTGGCTATGTAAATATAACAGTCTTATTTGTTCACCAAGACGGGAAACAATGGCGCGTTGTCACGGAAATATCTGGAGAAGCTTACAGAAGCTGACAACATTACGTATTTATTACCTTATTTTTTAAGGAAAAGGTAAAAATAAAATCCAGTTCTGACTCAAACTGGAGAAAAAAAAAATAAAAATGTATGCATGACTGGTTAAGTTGAACGTTGCTCCATTGCAAAACTCCCAAGAACACCAGAGCTTGGGCATCTTTCCTACTGGTGACATGTCAGGTTTTGAACTAAAGCCTAAGACCCAAGAATTTCACCTGATTCTGATTCGCTCTATGCTGTTCTGCGCTACACTACACTACACTACATTTTCTTTTATATTATCTTTTCTATTATTCCTATTTCTGTCTCTGTTTCTACTTCCGTTCTGACTTCTAGTTTTCTGTTTCTACTTCTATTTCTTTTACTCTTCTACTATGTTACCTCAGGCACTCCTTGGGCTGAAAACGCACTGTAGGGTGGCACCACATCTCTAACACCCTCATATCCTGGAGGAGGAGGCTCAGATAATGATGTGTTGAAAATCTAGTGGGAAAGAAGAGAATAAATAAGTCAACTACAACCAGGCAATATGGAAAAGAAGTATTGTCTATTCAGGCACACTTCACATGCATTTGTAGTTTAAAGGACTCTAGTTTTAGAACTCTAAATGAGGAGTGGCCAAAACTTCAGCAAGCACTGGGCATCCTTTTCAGGATACAGGTTCAATGTGTGATCTTGCAAATCCCATCTCCACTCTTCACACAGAATCCTGCTTAAATGAACACAGGGTTCCTTAAGGTGGTCTCAGTACAGCACATAAGAGGAGACAGATCATAATGGTAAAAAATGCCTGCATTCCACTCATCCCTGGAGCTTCTACAAGCAACTAGAGCTGCTCCATAATGAACTGATGTTACTTGTGGTAGTACATCTTGAGGTCTAATCTTCAAGAAACTGAATTCAGCACAATTACCAATACTGTATAATGAATCAATGCAAATAACGCTGCTGGCCACAGTTGCTTTCCTCTTTCCAAGTAAGATAACAATTTTTAAACAACTGAATTATATAAATTGATTCTCTTACGTAATTCTCCTTTAATCCATATATGTCAGTATGCCGTATGAGTCAGGGTAATTACAAGTATTCCTAGCACAAACGTAAGACACAAAGATACAAAATATAGAAGCTAACTGAAACCCCTCATTTCCATGAGCTTTGGATCAAGCCCAACACCATTAACAGAGCAGATGATAGCTTTTCCTCCCAGTCTTCCCAGGTGTGCAAAGCTGATTTTGTTCCCTGGTTGCAAAAACTGGTGTTTTCTGTACCTCATGTCCATGCTCATCAATTATTGAGATGTAGTTGGGCTTGGTGTCATCTGGGTAAGAGAGCAAGACATCATAATGAACCAACTGAACAGAATCCAAGCCAAACTCCTTCCACTTAGCTTGGACTTGCTGTGCCAGATGCAGATTCTCCTTTGTTCCTGCTAGGTGAGGAAGCTGTGTAAAATTGCTAGAGAAAAAGAAGCAATGAGTCAGGATCAGGCATTGCATCTCATAATCAGAACTCCTCTTAGTCTAGCTGGAAATAAACTCCCTAGAGATGACCAGATGTACCCAGGCTAAATAAGGACCCAGACTCCTCTGCATCTATCCTTTTGCCTGCCTTATACATAAGTTGAGGTAAAGTGTTTCAGTTTGTCCTGAGTTATCACAGGTGTTTGTATCTTTCTCGCAGTGTGGCTTAGCAAGAATGGCATGATGACATCAGTGGTGGGGTCTTGTTCTTGCTTTACTCCTTGTCTTCTGGGTGACCTTAGGCCAATCACTCCTGGCCTTCCTTAGAATCATGGAATCATTAAGGCTGGAGAAGATTTCTAAGATCACCTACTCCAACCGTCAACCCAACACCACCATGCCTACTAAACCATGTCCCAGAGTGCCACATCTACATGTTTTTTGAACACCTCCAGGGATGGGGACTCCACCACCTCCCTGGGCAGCCTGTTCCAATGCCTCACCACTCTTTCAGGAAAGAAATTTTTCCTAATATCCAATCTAAACCTCCTCTGGTGCAACTTGAGGCCATTTCCTCTCATCCTATTGCTAGTTACTTGGGAAAAGAGACCAAAACCCTCCTCACCACAGCCTCCATTTAGGAAGTTGTAGAGAGCGATAAGGTCTCCGCTGAGCTTCCTCTTCTCCAAACTAAACAATAATTGTGAAATGACAAAAGAATTTGCATATTTATCTTTGCATATTCAATTTAGGAATGTGCATAATTACTCTGATCCCTACTTTTAATTAACTGGATATTCTCCTTGGATCCCACTGTTTTAATTTTGGCACAAATACTGATTTATCTAAAAGTTCGCCCTGAGTGCGTCTTGTTGGCAAATAAGAGAGAGTGAGTTCATAGTGGCTTACAAACAAGGAACGGAAAAATTCAACAGCTTGTAATTTAAATGTAATGCAGCATGAATAACAAACAGTGAAAGACACCATAAATAGTGAGCAACCCATTGCCTGGAAAAAAAAATTGTCCAGACCATTGAGAAAGCCCAGTGATGAAGTGAGCTGAAGAAACTCCTAGATGAATGAGGTTGTCATCATTATGTCACCCTGTCGTATGACCATGCCTTTGACATGCTATAGAAGCATGTGTTGCACCAGCTGGTGTTAATGAAGGAAACTGGATCTTCAATAAGGAAGGGGTATAAGACTGGGAAAAATGTTAATCCTTGAGTTTGAGTGAGAACAAAACCATCAAACAAAGCACTCTGAAAGAACTATACACTAGAATAGAATAGAATAGAATAGAATAGAATAGAATAGAATAGAATAGAATAGAATATTTCAGTTGGAAGGGACCTACAAGGATCATCTAGTCCCACTGCCTGACCAACTCAGGGCTGACCAGAAGTTAAAGCATGTTAAGGGCCCTGTCCAAATGCCTCAAACACTGACNAAGTTAAAGCATGTCAAGGGCCCTGTCCAAATGCCTCAAACACTGACAGGCTTGGGGCATCCACCACCTCTCTAGGAAGCCTGGTCCAGTGTTTGATCACCCCCTCAGTAAAGACATGCTTCCTGATGCCCAGTCTAAACCTGCCCTGGAGCAGCTTCGACCCATTCTCACGCATCCTACCACTGGATACCAGGGAGAAGAAATGAAGAGATCAGCATCACCCTCTCCATTCCCCTCCTCAGGAAGCTGTAGAGAGCAATGAAGTCACCCCTCAGCCTCCTCCAAGCTAGACAAACCCAAAGACCTTAGCAGCCAAACATTGTTAGATAAAACCATGTTCCTCTGATAATGTCAACATCTAGTACCAACACTGTACTAGAAGTCCCTGTTACAGTGACAGTACCATTTTCTGGATGACATACTGAACCAAGACCACAGTTATGTGTTATTGTTAGAGCCAATGGCTATTTCCTGTAAGTTAGGAATATTTAAGCCTCATGTGTTCATTAAAATTTGACTTATGCAATAACATTCTCCTGTACTACATTCCCATTTAACTGAGTATTGTGTTTTACTTCATTTCTGCTTTTAACCTGTTGACTGCCTGTACCGGTAGTTGAGTAGTGACTGAGTATCTGCCGTATTTCACCACAGAACTGGCTGCATGACAGTAAATGAGGTACAATGTTTCCTGTTGGCATAGAGATAGGGAGTTTAGAGGGCAGAAAGCCCTGTTGTTAAACAGACCTGTTTAAAAACAGTTGACTTTGTAAGAACCAAAACCTAGGTTAAGACTGTAAAAAATCCTAAATCTTCAGTTTTCAATGTTTATATAGTCCAGGACACGGCTGTTACATAGTAAAGAGAACATATTTTCCAGCTACTTTATTTGCGATAGTTTGTGGAAAATGCTCTTAAAATGAAATGAGTGAGACTGCCACAATCTTGTAAACCGAAAATATTTTTTTTAGTAATTTAGTTTTGTAGCAAGATACAACTTCGTGCTATTTAACCAGGCTGGGAACTCAAGGCAAACCTGAATTTTTTTATTACTCCTAAAATAACTGATACTTTAACACTTTCTTTACACAGAAAGTAAATTTCTATCAATAAACTATGACTTCTGGTCTATTACTGACTGGAATGAATACAGGTTTTAACAAATACTACGCTCTCCTAAGAGAAAAATAATCTGTTTACAAGATCCCTAAAATAAACAAATAATAGTGCATAGTTAAAGATCCTAAGTTACAGAAATTAAAAAATTAACTCCAGTAATTAAACTGTAATAGATTTTTAAAAAATCTGTATTGTCAACTTCTATTGTTTGAATTTTCAGGAACAAAGGTATGGCAGCTTTGCTTTCAGGATTTAATAAAAGAAATAAGAGTACATTTAAAATCAACTAATTTAAGTATTAAAAGGCAGAAGAGATGAAAAAAATCATTGGGAAAAAAACATGGTCTTTTAAAAGACTCTAAAGCTTTAAGACTATTAGATTTATTATGAGCAGTGAAATGTACCCTGACTAGCTGGTATCTACTATGTCTCTTCTAGCTATTCACAGCGCAGAGAGAAAGAGCTTGGAAACAAATCCTTCTTCATGAAGGTGAGTCCAAGGTCGGAATGGTGACAGATAAACACATAAATTTGGTCACAGCATGACAAAGTGTGAAGGGAGAGCAGCAATAAGGTATTAAGGCCTAAGCTGTAGGAAGCACTAAAGGCTTGGACACAGGTCTGATTTTCTTCTCTCTTACATTGATGTATTCTGCTATTTTCCATTTAATCTCTCATGATTTAAGGTCATTCATACAGCCTGACTTGAAGTGAATGATTTTTCCATAAAAAACAATGTAAGATAAACATTGTTGTAGTCTCAAAAAGGACACATAAGAGAAAGGCTGAACCTCTACATCATTTTACAAGCACTCACCAAAGGCTAAGCAAGAAGAGCTTAGCCAATGTTTAATTACTTGAAGTACTGAGATTACTGACAACTCCTCAGCCGTTTGCAACACAAACAACGAGAGGAGCTGAGATGGACTGTTTTGTCAATCACAGCTCACTGGGACACATTAGATAAAACCTATGGCCGAGAACTTGCACACCATCCTCTGGTGGCATGCTCGGGATGGTTCCTGCTTCAATGTTTTTTAATATTTTTCTGACTGACTAGTCAGAAATTGCTTGTTAACATTGCTTACTAAAGAAACTGCTTGATATTTTCAGCCTTCATTTCAGCCATAAATGCCGCCTTCATGTCCTCATGAGGACTCACAGATGTCTTCTTTTCTGTAGGTTTTGCCAACCAGCCTGTACAACACACCAAAATGCAACAGTAAAAACACCAGAGCAATATTCCCATGACACACACTTTGGTATCACCATGAGATTTTCACTGTGTAATTTACAACTGTTTTTATCTCAGCACAGACAAGCAGCCACAACCTAGTGCAGGCTGCACAGTGATGGCAGTGGCAGTCTCCCCCACAGGAAGAGAATTTATTTACCTGGGCAGATACCGAGGGGAACAAGATACTATATTATATTTATTCAGCACTGTTATTTTACTGTAGATGCTAAGGAGACTTATCCATCTTCCTTTAGCACCAGAACATCATGCTGCCAGTCCCATCAGTCACCTCCGTAACCAGGCAGCAGCTTTACAAAAACGGACAGAAACACAGACGCCCTTTGTAAGGCAGAGATGTCTTGTAACTCCTTTCCCTGGTCTGTCCGGCTCTTATTCTGGAATCCTTCCCTTACTGCGCAGGCATTACCAGAGTAAGTGATGAGAAGAACCCCTGGCTAGGAAGTGTTTCTGACACTTGTTTTTACTGTTAAGCCCAGACTGGACGTGTTCCGTGCAAACGCAGCAGCGGTGGCGTGGGTAGGGCAAACCAGGGAACTGGTGGGGAAGCGGAGAGCAGGCAAGCAGCTGGCACCGGCGAGGCACTGGTCTCTGGCCCAGCGAAAGGCTCTTTCCACAGGAGAGAGCAATTCAGTCAGGGCTTCCCGGTGGCACAAGCCACCGGCACACCAAAAGGCGTTTCAAAACACGCGTGGCTCCTGGGTTTTCCTTCCTCCCTCGAACGGATCCCGATTCGCGAGAGGAAATCGCTGGCGGCAGCAAGCCACCGGCCTGCCTGCCTGGGCCGAGGGGGAGGAGGGCCAGTAAGCGAAGGCCCGTTTCACCCCTCCCGGCAGCTCCTCCGAGCCCCGTTTTTCTTCCCGCCTTTCTGCTTTGGCTGCAAGCGCCGGCACAGACGCGGGGGGGCCGCCCGTGGGGGCTCCGCTCTCCCCACCGCCCGGGGGTGAGGCCCTGCCGCCATCACGCCCGGGCGTGATGGGGCGTCGGGCCCTGCCCGAGGTCTGTCAGTCGGTCCAGGCGTGCCCACCGCCCCTCTGCCTTCCCCCTCTCTCCCCGCTCGCCCTGGGTGTCCTTCGTGTAAGATATGTCTGATAGCTCGCTACAAAGCGCGGTGAGGAGGTAAAGCGGCGATCTCGACACCTGGCTCGCCGTGGCTGTGTCAGCCGGAGCCGTGCCCTGCCCTCCGCCACAGGGCACACGCTGGAGAGGGCAACGCCAGCAGGGCAAACGCGAGGGGGCGAGGGGGAAAAAAAGAAAAGGTCAAAGCCATTATTTTAAGAGATTTGTTTTAAGAAATACCGTACCCCAACACGCAACGCGCTCTGAAAGGCTGTGAAGCCTCTTCAGAGAGGCGCGTGCCCCTGTGGAGGTGGGGTGGCTACCACACCTCTCTCTGCTCTGCGTTTCCAGTTTACGGAGGTACAGCCCCAAAGGCTGCGGCTGCACCCCAGCTGCTGGTTTGAGGACAAGCCTGAAACTTTGTACACACTTAAGGTTACTGGAGTCTTTTTTCCACCTCTTGACATCTGCACCGTATGGTTTTGGAAAAACCTCTCCCTTCAGTTCGGTCATCACATTTGGGGTGAGGCTGTACCTTTAGGCCCCTGAACAGAGAGGAACTTTGCACGCAGAGGTGACCTCCCAGGCTCCTCACGATTTTCATCCTCGGAAGCTAGGGAGACAGCTGATGTTTAAGGCATAAAGTCTGCAGTTACGTTTTGTCCATGTCCACATACAGCATGGGCAGCCTGTTCTCAACAGCAAGTGCAAGCACTGTACAGGACTGCTCCTGCACCACACCGCTTGCTGATGCAGGCAAAGCCTAAGTCTAGGATGAATTCCAGGCACTGGACTTTGACTGACCTCATCTGCAGAGCCTACTGCACTAGGAAATCGTAGTACAAGACCACTAGATGGGCCCTGTGGAAAGCAGAAGTGTTGGTTGCAAAGAGCTACCAATGACACAGCAGTAGCATGCTTTGAAATTTTACAGATACAAAACACCCCCAAATGACCAGGCAGATACTAAAAATATGCCAGTATTTGTGATGTTAGTCCTCTTTCCTGCTCTATACTATCCTACACAGTCTGGCCCTAACGTGCAAAAGCCCTGCTTTTAATGATACTCTGAGCGGGGTACTCGTGCCCGTTGCCCAGATGCCTGCCAAGGTGCCCTCAGCGTGCTGGCTGTTGTAGATACCATTCCAGAATGCCCTGCTCTCCCCTGTAATACATAGGGAACCTAAGTTGTGAAATGAGCACAGTGGAAAGTTGTGCCCCTACCTGATGACTGATTGTTTAAGGAATGTACTAGAGATAATAGGCACCAGGATATCTATATCGAGGAGCAGAAGGCCAAGAGATCTCTACAACAACGATCATACATCCTCCAGTGTCAAAACTCTCCTCTACTCCTCTTCTACTTGGTGTCCCTTAAGTGAACCAGGTAATTATAATAGGAAAAACAATCCTCTGTTGGAAGAGTTACCCACCTCCAAAGGGATACCTCTACCCACTGAGCATGCGTAGTGATTTTAGAGGGAGCTGTATCTTTAAATCAAAGCGAACGTAGAAATAACCGATGACTAACAAGTAGGTGTTAACAGCAGACATAGTAACTTTGTTTAACTGTAGAAATAGGCGATGCAAGGATAATGGGGTGTGCTGGCTTTGTGGAATTACCACCTCACACCCATCTCCACTCAGAAATGAAATAAACCATATATCTCTTCTCAGTGTGTGAATTGGTTCTTGCACATTGGTTTAAAGAACCCATCTTTGGGTCAACAAACCCAGCAGTCTACTTTCCTTCCCCATTTGGTACCTGGAGGGGCGTAATGTGGCTGTGTTCACTACTCCAACACTACTCATTGAGGGAAGCTGAACTCAATGTGGTGTTTAAGTTAAGTGGTCTGAAGAATGGACATGTCTTCTGGTATTCCTAAAAAGATTAAAATGGCCAGAGCACCTTTGGGCATAGGAACTTGGAAGACCTCCTGGATCAGCTAATTTCTGTTTGAAGCAGTTGGAAGTTAAGTTAATGAAGCACTATGGGACTAGGCGCTGAGCAAAAGCATGTCTTATCTCTCAATTAATATTCCAGAGGGATTTAATCAATCCCAGTGGTTTATGGCCACACTTATCCAAGTAAAATAACATGAAAAGGAACAGTGGGAAAACTGAGATGGGAATATTGTCAAAAGTTTGGTGCAGCTGAGTACTTTGAAATTAATTGACGTGCCCACACCACTTAGCTGCTCTGAATTACTGCTTTGAGACATTCTATATATAATTTTCCAGTGTGCCTGCAGCTTGGACAGGACATTATGACCCTTAAATACACAATAGCAGCAGCCAAAGGGTGTAGAAAAGCTTTATTCAAGAACAAATTACAGTTATGATAAATGCATGAAATGTTATGTTTGTTCCTATACAGAATCATATAGGTCACTTTGCAGGCAAAACCATTTCACTAAACTAAAAATGTTCAATAAACCAAAATAGGAAAAATTAATGCTTCTCCTTTTTCTATGCTTTAGTGGAAAATCTTCTGCTAATCAAAGTATTATAAGTTATTTTTCTTATCTCTGAGCTGTGAGGAATGTATGAATTTTTTTTTTTTTAATTCATCCACCTGAAGACACAAACTCACTGTTTTTTAAGATGCAAATCTTAAGCAATGTTTTGGTTCATATTATCCTTTTACATTTCATTTGTCATGATATGGTTTTCCTTAGATCCAGTTGAAGCCAATTTCATGTGACTATTTTAGGTAGGCTCTGTACTTGCAAGGTATTGAGGAACCTGGTTGTATGTTAAGGTGCTGTTCAAACACAGATACAAGAAGATCAACTTCTGTTCTACTTTCTTGTGATATACCTGCAGGATTACTACTTGATTTGTTGCCAGCCCTTTGGCATGTGAAAATGTTGTCACATTAATTTACTGCAGATAAGGCTTATAAATATTTGTGAGGAGGGTTATTGATGTACCTACTAAATGCATGCTGTGAGTTTACTCAGATTTGGGATTTGGGGAAGGGTGGGGAAAAGTTGTCTCAGCAGCAGTTTTTGCAGTAGCCTTTCCTTCCTCCAATTCACAAACCTAGTTTGATAGGTGACTGGGACAGGAGCTTCTGAACTCTTTTGGTTAGAGCATAAGGCGAAGAAGGTGAAACCAGTTACGTCACTTACAACCTGCTGGAGGAACAGCCAGTTTTAGTGTGGAGGCAACACTACTGTAGTGTCTGAGGACAGCATTTATAGCTTGCCAAATCAAGGTGCGTTTGCTCAGAGCTGCCAGTCTTTGTTACAGTTTTAACTGTGAAAGAGTGGATGTTCAAATGCACAGAGTTCTGCTGTGGAATTGGTGGCAGGCTGGTTGAGAGCTTATGTGACAGGGTTTGAGGGGAGGCCAACAAGGGGACATCATGCGCATCATCTGCTACTGACTGCTCTCTCAAGATGAGAAAATGGATGAAGCCTTCTTTAAACCACTAGAAGAAGTCTTATGATTACAGGTCCATCAGTATGGGTGTGGGTAAGCACTAGAACAGCTTGCCCAAAGATGTGGCACATAAATTCTTGGAGCTTTTCAAAACACCTGAACAAAGCCCTGTGCAGCCTGATCTAACTTGGACGTTAGCTCTGCTTTGAGCAGGAGTTGGTCTGAATTCACCTCCTGGGGTCCCTTCTAACATTTTCTTACAATTCTGTGATTTTAATGGAGGGCTGCTTGTGGATTAATATGCAGTCTGCTTTGTAAATGTTAAAGTCTTGTGTTTCTCTGTTGCAAATTTGTGATACAGATACTGAAATGAAAAGACTTGCCTAGCTCCCAAGGGTTCCGTAGGATTAAATCATTTATTGTAAAAAAAGTAAAGAAATTCATGAGTTCCAAGTCTCTATTATGCTATAGAACCACTCACTAATTAAATTTGAAGTGTTTCTGAAAGAAGTTATTGTTACATACTTCATGAGTGAATTAAATTAGATGTATTGTTGTCAATTGTCAATAGAAGAGCAGGAAATGAAACCTTGAAGACTTTTCACCTAGAAAACTTTTCCTACAGTTCATTCTAGCTTCATATTTTCAAACTGTTCAAAATACCAGCTTCATACTTTTTATTCATATAACACAAGGCATGCAAATAATAAGTAGGTTTATAAGTCATCTTTTCCTTTCGCCTTCTATATACTCTTCTCCTTGTATTTGCAATAGAAATTGCACAGATAAAACTTTCTCAGGTGCCTAGAAACTGTGCTGCTTTTGATTTTCACAAGTCGCTACAGTGCTTCTGAAACATCCCATTCTGCAAGATGCCACATATGCCTATGCACTGGAAACAACACTTGATCTTTCTTAATATCTTTCTCCCTATAAATCTCTGTGTAAAGAAGTCAGAATGCTGCCTCTGCACCTACATGAAGCACTGAGAAACCATCGAATGACAGAATAGTTTGGGCTGGAAGGGTCCTTTAAAGTCATCTAGTCCAACCCCC
>VZTL01064127.1:0-31586 GCA_013400535.1 Scopus umbretta
GTACAAAGGGGTGTGCAGGGGGGAAAAGGGCTCTACTCAGGTGCCCAGGTCCCCAGAGCTGGTGTGCAGGTCCCAGGCAACGCTACTTTCAAAGCCAGTGCAGGTCCCTCTGTCCGGGTGACCCAACTGAGCCTGCAACAGGGCTCTCCCAGGCAGAGCACTTCCTGGCCATCCCTTCTTCTTCTCCTTAGGGTAACCCAGCTGGAACTCCTCCCTTACCAGGGCATCCTTGTGCGCTTCTCCTGTGTGGCACAGCTGCCAGGGATGGCTGGGAGACAGTGCCACCAGACTGCTTTCAGAGCAGGGAAACCACAGATGCAACAGGGAGAAGGGAGAGGGAAAATTCAGGAAGTCAAGATTAGAAGAGAGCCCCATGCATCTCCCAAAGCAATTTGGTCACTGCCCAAATCCCACTGGTGGAGGAGCCAGCAAGGCAATGTCGCGAGACAGGTTCCATGGATGCTCTGGTGATCCAGAAGGAAAACCTGGGCCTCTTCAGTGCTCTGGGATGCTGCTGCCCAGGCACATGAGGGTTGTGAGGAAAAGCGCTCAGCTATCAGACAGGCTGTGCCATACAGCAGAGAGTCCACATGAAGGCACTTGTTTCACAGAGGTGCATCTTGCTCAGCTCTTTCCTTGGCTTGAGCTCATCACAAGATTTTGTTTACAGATCACAGTGACTGGGGGTGGGAGGGTCGTGTAGCCCAAGGGAAAAGCGAGGGTATTTATCTTGGTCTCCTCTGTGCTGGCTGCAGCTGGTCCTGCTTAGGCTGGAGAGCCCAGATCATCCAGCTCTGCCCCGTATAGGGCTAGAGAGGACTTGGCTGGCAGTGTTGGCTCTTGCCTTTGCATTAAGGCACAGAAGCAGGGCACAAGCTAGGTTAGAGGGCTTGCTTGGCTCACAGTTCCCGTGGGATGGGGCTGCCTGAGGAGCGCTGGTTGCCAGGACAGCTGCGCTCTGACCTCCAGCTTGTTCTGGCTTCAGACAACCAGGGTTGTCTGAAGCAACTCCAGGGTGTTGCTTTTGTCAAGCTGCCTCCATGACCCCAGAGGCTAAGGTGTGGGGCTTGGGGACCTGGACCGTCCCTGCAGCGAGAATGAATGCTGCTGCTCCCTCCTGGGGAGTGGCGGGAGGGAGCACCCAGGGAGAGGGGCCACCATGACCAGGCAGGAGGGGACAGGGGCTTTCCATGCTCACCTCAACAGAGGTACATGGGCAGCATCTGGAAGGAGGCAATTTTCATCCTTCAGTACTCTGCCGCTTAAGTCTTTTGTTGGCCTCAGCGTGCTGCAGTTCAGCATCTCTTATTCCCTAGCTCTGCGTCAATATCAGTTTTCCTAGTAACACTGCTTCTCTGTTTGGAGACCTTTTTATTTCCTGCAGATGATGTTTTTGATGTGGCTCTGTTACTGCAGTTGGTTCACGAATCCTCCAGTCTCACTTCTCCTCGCAGCTCCCCTTTGGCAGATTTGCCCATTGTCAAAAATATGTATATAATTATAAAGGGTACAGAACTATTTTCCTACCTCTACTTCATGAAATACAGGAGGGGCTGTTGCCTTTCCCTGTTTTCTGTTACTTGACTCAGGTGCCAATGAGAGAACTCGGCAGCAGAAGAAGAACAGTGGCTTCGAAGATGAACTTTCTGAAGTCCTTGAAAGTCAGAACGACAAGAACAAGCAGCAAGGTCAGTGTCAGCCTGCCCCCCAGGAAATCGAGGTCAGGCTGTAAACATGGATGTTCTTTCTAACAGCCTTGATATGTCCATCTGCTTCTCATTTAGGCATCTTCTTTGATGCTGCCGCTGACACACACAAGCAACCTGGTGTTTGCTTTGTTCTTATTTAACAGCTTAAACAACATGTAATTTCTGAGCTATAGTAACCAGTGATGGTCAAGTTACCAAACCGATACTGATCTTCTCCCCCCTGCTGCCAACGCCATCACTCACTCCTAATGCTTAAAATGCTTTCCCACAGCCAGGGAAATCCCATACTGAAAGACTTAGTGACATAGGCAAGAGTGATCTGGGTCTGCCCCCATTGCCCTTGTTTTGAGGCATCCAAGGTATGGATGGGTCTCTGAAGGGAAAATTGAACTTGGGATACACACACTGCACACCCCCACACAAAATGTCTGCATCTTGGAAAGACCACGTTCAGCTGGGATTTCCCCTTGTCACTATGTTTCTATGGCCTGGCTAGAGACAGGCAGTGTAGTGGAAAGGAGGGTTCAGCCCCTTCCCTTTTCCACATCAGGAAGAGACGATGCCAGTGTGGGGTGAGATGATTTCCCGTCCGGCAGCACCCCTGCAGAGAGTGCCAGGCAGGCTCTGGGGTGCATGGCTGAGCCACAGCAGTGCGCTGCCCAAAGCAGTGAGGAGCGATTCCCCTGGGGGCTGCTGCTGCAGCCAGCACGGCCAAAAGCCAACGGAGAGGACGGTGGCACGGGTCTCCCTCCCACCAGGGCAGACCCGAACCTCTTGCTCCAGCAGTGAGGAGACTGCATGAGGATGAAGCGTAGCATGTTGGGCTGTCCAGGCTTGCAGGCAGCCCAGTGACACCAGTGCAGCATCACTGGGAGGCATCCAGCCCTGTGTGACCAGCTCTCCGCCTCCCCTCACCCCAGCACGCTCCTCAGCCCTGCCTGGGGCTGCGCTCACCTTTCCAAACCCATCTGGCTTTTCCCACTGCTCTTTAGTCCCCCATCTTTTCTTTTGCAAAGTGATTTCTATGGCTAATTATGTTAAAAGAGGCCAGTGTCTGACATGAGCAAGAGCAAGTACCCAGCCCACACTAAGCTCCTGCTGAGTAGCTGCTTTGCAGAAGCAGAGCCAGGCCCCTCCCGCCGGCTCGACCGTAAACAGCCTTGGCTCCCTCTTCAACCTGGTGGGAGAAATAAGGATGCCATATTAGCGCAGCACTCAGAGCAGGGAGAGCTGTGCAAGTGCCGTATTTACACTCCTAAATCACTGTTTTATGTGCGATCTGGTTTCATGTGGGGCAAGTTTGTTGCTGGCATCTCAAGAGATGGTGACGAGGACTGTGCCGCAGCAAAGCACTTCGGCATATGTTTAACTTCAGCCTTGCAAGTCTCTCCAGGAGAGCAGGCACCAGTGAGAGCACCGGCTTGCTTGAACACAAGCATATGTTGAAGTGATTTGCGAAAGGATCCATGGGCTGGTTAAGCAGATTGCTGAGCGGGGCTGAAGCTCCCTAAGAAATGCACGGGCTTTGCTGGTTGGGAAATGAGCTCTCAGGAGAGGTGTTGCTTCTTGCTCCTCCCTCTGCAGATGCGGCAGGGGACCACTCTGAAGAGGAGCAGCCCACGGGGTCCCTGGCTGAGCTGGCAGCACAGAAAACCCAGCAAAATGAAGATTCAAGAGAGGAGGGAAAAAACAGCCTGGAGGAGAGGGAGCCCAGGCCACGGGATGCTGACCCTGGAGAGAAGGAGGATCGGGAGGAAGCAGAGAGCAACGAGATTGGGGACACAGAGGATGACCAACGAGATGAAGCTTTGGACAACCACATCAACAAAGACTTCAGTGAGGATGAGCAGCAGCAGCGACAGGATGAAGAGGAGCAGCGCAGAGGCCCCAGGGACAGCCTGGAGCTTGAGGACGAGGGAGAGCAGCCATCCAGGCAGGACCAGCAGCAGAGCAAAGAGGTGGCAGGGGAACGTGTGGAGCGGGAGGATGATGGAGGAGACAATGCTGCAGAGGAGGACCCTACCGAAGAAGAGAGGTCACTTGATTTGGCTGAGGAGGACGAGGAGGCTGAGGAGATGCAGGGAGACGACAGTATGTATCCCAGATGACTGCACTGATACCTACCCGGGGTGAGCTGAGAGCACTGAGACAGACAGATAAGAGGCTTTAAAGCCTAAAAGTTCAGGCAGGTGCTTACTGGGTTTATAGAAATACGCCCGCCAACAGCCACCCAGACCCCCCCGCAAACACCTGACCATGTGAGCCCATGCACAGAGGGTAACACAAGCCCAGCAGCTGCCTCGCTGCCTGCTACTCAGTTTTCATAGCACCTGGGGAAAACTAATTCCTTTTTCTTGAACTTCCTAGGTGGTTTTTGACTGCTACCTCCAAGCCCTGTTACTGACATGGTGATGTAAAAGTGGGTATTTCCAGAATCCTGGGAAAATGGGCCAGGAAACCCGCCTTGCATCACCCTGAAGGCTCAGTTCAAAGCTGGAGTGTAACCAGGTTAACACTTGTGCTCACTGTTGTGTTTAATGCTCTTTCAGATAATGACGATGCTCTGGGATTTGGCAAAGATGGGCGGAGCTCTGAGGAGGAGGAGGAGGAAGAGCAGCCCCGGGCACTGAGAGGAGGAAGGCATCACCTGGAAGATGAGGGGATGCAGGGGGAGGAGGACATCTTCCAGCCCAGGAATGCCAAAAGCGAAGAGANAGTAGTGTCAGACTTCTTACAGAGGTAAACCAGGGGCACAGCCATGGTGAGAGAGCTGGGGCTTTGGAGTGGAAATGGTTGATAGATACGGGAAATACATCTGAGCCAGGCTTTCAAAGTCAGAGACCTCCTTCCCTGGTACCTTGCGTGATGCTATGTGGTAGCTCAGCACCTCCCCAGCAGCCAGGAGTGGCGGTTTTGCCTTTGTGCTGAGGTCTAGCTCCAGGCACAGATGTTTATTTGGGATAGTGCAGGGGGCTGGGCATGGGCTCTGCGGATGTTAGCTCTGGAACAAGCCACAGTCAGGTGCCTGGGAACAGACTGGGGCAGCAGGTGAGTGAAGCCAGTTTGCTGCAGCTCTCTTGCCTCCAAAACACCTCTCTTGCCTTAGTTACACACCAAAACATTGCCCAAACGTTGCCCATCAGCATCCCCTGCTGAAAGGGCATCTCCAGTCGTGTCGGTTCAAAGCAAAGACAAAAACATCTCAGCTCCGAGCAGGGGTGCAGCAGGTGCCTGCCAAGGAGGTGGGCACCTGCCCCATCTGGCTCCTCACCACCGTCTGCTCACATCCCAGGTCTCTCCCCCAAGAAGGCTGCTCCCCACCCCCCCTGCCAGCGGCTCTGGGGTGCACCTTGTCTGCAAGGTGATGGGCTCAGCCTCCGAATGGGGGCTGGGAAGGAGGTTGCTGAAGCTGCAAAACTGCTATGTTTACAGTTTCAACAAGACTTTTTGGTTTGTGTTTTTTTTAAACTAGATCAGGGCCTCTGGGAATCTGTGAGGAGGTGTGAGATCAGGCACCCAGCAGCGAGGGAGGGGAAGGCTCAGGCTCCGGCTCTGCCAGAGCAGCTGCCACCCTGTCCCCTCTCCTCACTTTCGGGCCATGAGGCTGCGTGGCTTGGCCAGTGAGGCCAACATGGGCACAGCTGGGGCCTGAGTGTGCTGCCCCCAGCACTTGCCGGGGCTCAGCCTGCAGGGCCAGGCAGGAGCGAGCCAGGGTGCACAGGCACAGCGCGAGGCAGTGGTTTGGGTCTGACCTCTCCTCTCTTTGGGTGCTGCAGAAAATCTCAGCACAGTGCTATTTGCTCACTTTCTGGAGGTTCCGGTTGCAGCCATAGCTCTCCAGTAAGGAGGGCCTGAGCCAGCTGCTCCCTGACCCAATTCAAACAAAACACACTGGAACAGCCACTTGGGCTCAGTCTGGCTCCCCTGGGCACTGGTGGGCACCCCGAGCCACCTGCACACTGCTGTAGCTGGAGGCTTCCCAGGGGGTGCGCCAAAGGCCCTGCGGAGGGGCAGGGTGACTTTTACCCTGTTCAGGAAAAGAGCCTAGGGGTGAGAAAAATGACTTTTTTTTTACATACATTCTTCATTTTTTTCACACCAGCCACATGCAGCGCAGGCCAGTGGCGGCCCACGCTTGGCGGCTGCTGCAGGCAGCGGCAAGGGTCTGCTCCCTCCGCACAGGAGAAGAGCTGTCACCTCAGCTCTGCTGACAGGAAGAAACACTTTTAGTACCGACACCCCAGGTTCGCTCCCACAGAGCCTGCTGCTGCGCTGAGCAAGTGCATGATTTGCAGCGAGCTCCAGGTGATGGCAGCTGTGAGGGACAGGCAGGGCTGGGGCTGGCAGCGAGGCAGGGCCAGTTGCGTATGACTGGAGTTCAGGCAAAGCCACGCAGTTACGAATTTGAGTACCTGCACTAAATAAAAGAGCTGCAGGTAATGGCATAGATACACAAGAGCCACTGTAGAAAGGCCACCAAGTGATGGGCAGCTTGAGCCTTTAAACCGCTAACTTCCTCAGTCATCAGTTTTTCCAAACGGAGAAGCCTCTCCCAACACTGGAGGTGCCTGTGGACACCCAGCGCAGCGAGGGGAGAGGGCACACTGCTGTCCCCTCCACGAGCGGGACACATGCTGCGCTTGCCGCCGGTGGCAGGCACCGTGCCCGTCCCGGTTTGACACCCCTGCCTCAACACAGGTACCCAGTGCCGTTTGGCAGCACTGTCCCCAGCCCTGGCTCCCTGGCAGCCATCTCCCTCCAGCCCCATGCTCTGGAGGGAAAGACCCATTGCGGGCTGCCCTGCCTAGCAGCGGGGCTAGAGAAGGACAGTGGCTGCATGTCTTGTCCCCATCACCAGCTGCAGCAATTTGACATTAAGACAGGGCTAATTAGTGTTGCGCACAGACACGTGTCCAGAGGGGCAAATGAAGGAGCGGCTGAGGGGATGGGGCAAGGCACGGCTGTGCTCGTGCCACCACTGGCCGCTAGACCTGGCCGCTAGTCCCGTAGCTCTGGGTGGCGAGGGCTGCCCACCCGCAGCCACTGACGCGTGTCCCGGGCTTTCGTTGCAGGACCAGGAGCTGGAGAGCCTGGCCGCCATCGAGGCCGAGCTGGAGCGCGTCGCCCACAAGCTGCACGAGCTGAGGCGAGGCTGAGGGCCCCAGCCCTCCCTGCGCAGGCGAAAGCCACCGCCGCCGCCCTCCTCCCTCCCCACCGCGTTTTCATTTCCTGATTTAAAAGCAATGAAGCCGGAGCAGAAGCATCGTGCCTAGGAAACCGACCTCGCTAGCACCCAGGCCTGCCTCCCTCGCCATAGTGTTGTGCCCATTGCCGCTTCTTCACCTCACGCTCCCCCGTCCACATGGATGCCCACCTGCCCGGCTGGGCACTGGTGGGCATGAAGCGCAACTTACACATCTATTTTCTGTCCAGGTGGGGTTTTTTTCCCTCTTTTTTTTAAAAGACAAGACAGCTTTCTAGACAGTTCTCCTTCCACCGGTAGTTTCACTGGGTAAAAATCTGCAATAACTTGTTATCTTTTGATTAAAAGCTGAGAACTCTGACTGTAATATATTCTATATAAAAAATTTATCTAAGGAAAAATAAAACTGCAGTGGGTTCCTTCCTTTGTTTTGGCAGCTTCAGTCTCGGTCATCAGCATGCTGCAGGGCTTGTACGGTCTTGGCGGAGAGGAGGGGGGATGGAGGCCTCCCCTCACCACAGGCACATTGCGATGGCATTTCCCTCCTTGCCCAGGCTCCAACGCTGCTGCCCGCTGAGGCCCAGCATCGAGGACACCTCCCTGAGGTCCCGAGCACTGCGGGGCTCTCCCTGCCCACCCGGGGCCCAGCGGTGCCGGCACTGGGAGTCCCGGGTACTTCAGCGAGACGTGGGTCACATCCGTAGTTCACCAACGAGCATGGGGTTGATCAGAGAGAAAACAGATTTTTAACACTGTTTAACACAAGTTTAAACACTGGGGCAATACTTGACCAAGTCAAGCTACTGGGACAATGCACAAGTGGGTTAAAAAAAAACATTAACCAATAGGCTAGTCATGAAGAAAAGTACTGGTGTGTGTGCCCTCAGAGGTGAAGGCTGGTCCTGAGGGCATGCCCCTCCTGTACGTTGGCTCACAGGAGCCGTGGTGGCCTGCTGGCACAGCGCTCACAAGCAGAACCTTCCCCATCCTTTGGACTTCAGGCCACACTCCAGCCGGAGGACCAGGTGGTGCCTGGGCTGGGCAAGCATGCCCCAAAAGTCTCTGAACACCGATCATGAGATTTTAGACTTTCTATGTTTATCGGCAGAAGAGGAAAAGAGCATCCCACTGCCAGGGCTGTATCCCCCCCTGCAGTTTGAAGCTCAGTTGTCTCCCATCACCTGCAGCTCACAGAACAGCTGAGATGCTCAGGGAATGGCTGCCAGGCTTTGAACTCGACATAGTCCTTTATTCTGCTAAAAACATCAGCTCTGTTGGTCCGTAGGGTGAATTGCACTGGAGGTGGGTGTGCAGGGTCCCCTCCGTGCAGGAGGTGCTGGGTGCCCAGAGCACCCACCAGGCAAGCTGCCCCAGGGAGGAGCTGCTGAGCGGGCAGTGCCCCTCGCCCCAGCCCTGGGAAGCCACACAGCGGCAGGAGGAGGCAAGGCCGAGGCATGACTCGAGAGCTGCCCCGGCACAGGGCGCAAGCCGGGACAAGGCACAGGGCCAGAGCCTGGCTGAGGCAAGTGCACTGGAGCAAGGTGCGAGTCTCCCAACCCCACCCTGAGGAGATCACGCTCTCATTAACCTCAGGGAAAGGCATGTAGGAACAGAAGTGAAACCAAAGCTGTTCACGGAAACAGTACTAAGATGTCAGTTCTTAGGCAGTTAATCCATCTGTAAAAGTCTCATTTTACATACTGATCTTCATTTAAATTTTAATTTGAATATTGTATTTTTGTAGCAGAGTCTCTGCCGGTAGCATCACCCATACAACCCCTTGCAAACTCAGGTCTACATGCCACAGTAAATTCACAGAAACCCTCAGCAACTCGCCCCACCAAACAAAAAAAACCCAAACCAAAAGCCAACCCCAAACCCAAGAAACCAAACAAGACACTATAGAAATGCAGCCATCTCCAAAGGAGTTAGACAAGTTTTCCCACAAAAGATGGCGGCAGCAGATGGAACTTGTCTATTGCTGCTGCAAAATCAACCAGAGGAAAAATAGTGTTACTTGATGGAGCTACTAAAAATACTGTTTTAACTGGATATTCAAGTAATCACAAACATTTGGGACCCAAGGACTTTCTTCAAAGAGAAAGATGGAACTCCAAGGCCTGAGCACGGGGCCTGGGAGGATGCCTCACCAGCTGGTAAATGCTGGCCCCCGACCGGCTGTACCTCCGCTCTGCGGCGTGTTTCTCGACTCACCGCTGCAGGGCTTGGCCTTGGGGCTGACACCAAGCGCTGATCCCCAGGCAGTGTTTACATGAGCGTCCTTGCCGAGAGCGCTTGTTTCTTAGCACAATTTAATGCTGCAGGGTGAGAAATTTGTCTTTCCTGCACTAGCCAAAATATGATCTTGATTAAAAATCCTTCTAGGTTTTGAGAAATCAAGAAATCCCTATCCAGGATGACGAAGGAAGAATCAGCCCAGAAGCCTATGCTAGGAAAAAATGCTTAAGTACAGCAGTAGCCTAAGTCCCAGTGATGTTTAGCTGTGTTAGATAGTAAGATACCAATACCCAACTTCCCACTAGCGTTAGAAGAGAAATCAGGTCAAATCTTGCTGGTACAAGGAGGTCCAAAGTAACTGCAAACAACTGCACCGGGGAAGGATGTGAAAACCAAATTCTCCGGAAAACAGGCTTCCCCCAATGAGCTGCTCACCTCATTGCCCTATCCGCTCATAAAGAGGAAGCAAGGTAGAACTTGTTATAAGGCATTTATTTTCATTATGTGTTGGAAAGGGACAATTCTGTCTTCTAAACAATTACAGAGATAATGCCACAATACCTACCGCATATTGCTTTACTGTTGAAACCAAAACATTGTCCAAAACAGGTGCTTGGCAAATGACAATGAGTGTATTACCATTGAAATCAATGCTGTTAGATGAAAGCACCATCTTCATTGTCAGATCTGATCAGTCATGCAATTGAAGACGCCAAATAGCAAGAATTTTTGGTTTTTACAGTAAGCCATGATCTTTTAAGGGTTTATATAATTTTATACAAATTTAAGGACAAAATGGGAATTATGTTTCAGAAATCATAGTGAACCTGGCTGAAGCGAATCACAAGACACACTCGTTAACACTGTACAGCTGGATTTGAACACAGATACCGATGGACTTGTGAAACCTGGCACACATACAAAATGGTCCCCAAGAATCAGCCATGCTTAGGTGGGGAGCAATGCCGGAGAGTGAAGGAGATTATCCAACACTATTCACACCCAGAGGGCCAGTTTTCTCAAAACTGTTGGGATCCCAAGGGATTGTTATTACTCCATTTTAAGAAAGACTGCATTTTAGCATGTGGTTCTCACAAGGGTATACACAAGCTATATCAAATACTGGATCAGAAATAAATGATAAAAGATACATCTAATATGTCTTTTATTTTTAATATTTTTTTTTACAGCACTGTCTTTACAAGAGGATAAACAATGTTTTAGGGGCTGCTGACATCCGAAACAAAGTCGTCACTATTTTATAGTCAACATATACTCAACCTTTTAATAACTTTATATATGTATATATGACTTTTCACACAAAAAAATGTTAAAATAATTTATATCTAAAAACTACTGTGTAAAGACCAAAGGAGGAAATAAAATGCGGGTTTCCTTAAAAAGGATGGAAAAGGAAGACCTGATTTTCCTGAACTCCATTTGCCATTTCCAGCTATTTCTGGAGTTTCAAGAGATTTCCAGGCCATCAACAAAAACTTCCCAACACATCGGGAGCCCTTGCAAACTCATGGCACGCTGGGCAAGGTCACCTGCTAACAAGCTCCTGTGGCCCCCAGGCATCTGCTAGCATCAGCCCCAGTGGATTCAGGGTAAGAAAGGTGGAGAGAAAAAAAAAAACAACTCCCCAGATTGCTATTAAGAAACATAAGAGTGAAATTCTGGACCACTGGTACCACAATGTCCACTGGCCAGGACTGTACTCCCAAGCCCTACCTCTCCTCCCCCTCCTTCTGCACCACATATACATGATGTTTTCTTCCAGTGGATTTTTTTATTTCCACAGGAAAACTGCCCCAGCAGCAGGGGTGGACCAGACCCCAAGAGCCACCTGCACACACAGAACAAGAACAATTCCCTTTCCTTGCTACAGATGCTGCTGTGCTTGTGTTGCTGAGGAATCACTCTAACATCTCCATTTATACCTGGAGCCTCTCAAACTCCAACCATCTTTAATAATTTTTATTGTGGCCATGTAAACATGACGGAATCCATGGAGGATCTGAAACCCATCCGGTCAGAAGCTCAGGTGTTGATGGCCTGGATCCACACAGAACAAACAGACAAAGGAAAGATAGTGAAGATCTGGGAAGTACTTTTCTGGAGGTTACATTCCTCTGAAATAGATATTAAAGCCATATTACAAATAAAATCAGCAATGTGATCTGCAACAGCATGTCTGTTTATCTATAAAAGTGAGAGGAGATTATATTAAAGGAAATATTTTAATCTACACAAAGCATTTTCACATACTCCTAATTACAAAACACACAGTTGCCACACCATAAAGTAATTGCATACTGAATACAGAAATCAATACATCTCTTACTAAAAGGGAGAGAGGAAAAGAAAATTAGCATGGTAATGCAACTGAACTCCTGCAAGTGTGCACATGGGGAGACTGCTACAAACTCAAAATAGACTCTGTTCACTAAAAAACAAAAATCCAAAATTTTCTGCACAGCTGTGGAAGGCAAGGCTGCAAGCTAGTGTGAAAAAGCCTGACTCACTTGTCACTGCTGCCACGCAAAGACCTTGGGAAACCAGTGTTAGTCTAAGAACTGATAAGCCTGGATATTTTTTTTAGTGGATGGAAACAACAGCAGCATTTTTCCTTTGTTTTGTTCTTTTTACCAGCCAATTCAAACCCCTGTGGCCCCATTTATTCAGTTGCCTTTGGACTGTATCCTGCCTCTGTTATCTACCCACTCCTCCACCCGGTTGTTCCCTGGCTGAATACAGCCCGCAGTTAATCTGGAGAACTTGAGGCTTTATCCTAAGCAATCCTCATTACCCTGTGAAGCCTCAGGGTTGGGTTCTTAACCTGTACTCATCTATAATGAAAACAAGTTAGACTAGTGGTTTTCCATCCAAGCAACCTGCTGCGGACCTCCTCTGCACAAACATTCCCAAGTTGAGGATGGAGATCTTTAAACGGCTTTATCACTCCAACAGTCTGAATAGTATTCATAAAAATAGTGCATCCTATCTACTGACCAGCCCGGTCAGTCGGCTCCTACAGCACACAGGCTGAATAGCCAGACGTGGTTAACCAAAGGCAAAACAGCATCGGCCCAGTGGTAGCTCTGCGTTACACAAACGACAAGTGTCAGCACCGATGCTCCTAGTCAGGCTGCATTTCTGCTGTTGGTTTTCACGTAACGATCAGGATGTTCTGGTACAGTCATTACAAACCCAAGCATAACGCGGCAAAGTCAGCTAGAGGGGGAGGAGGATGGCGATGGCTTTACACTGCAGGCAGTAATAATACCACTCAAGTTCTCTTCAACAGGGAAAAATCTTCACCTACTGAAGCCAATTCCATAACTACAGTGGAAATCAGAGTGCCATCTCCTCCATCACGCTGACACAAAACCTGGAGAAATTCCAGTCAAGCTAATGGTGTTCTTGTGGATTTCTAACAGTGAATCAGAACAGAAATAGATCCCTAAGAAGCTACCTGGTGACCATGTAATTTTAATGTAATTGCTCCCATCGACACAGCAACAATAGCTATGCCTCTGAAAACACAGCAGAACCTTTTCTAACCCACAATAACAGAATTCAAACAGATATTATGGAAAATCTCCCTCGGATTGTCCGCAATTTTAAGAGCAAGGGCATTCTGGTATGGCCTAATATTACTAGACTTTTCTACTTTTACAAAAAAAGCCAAGACTATAAAGTATTAACTAACTAATTTGAAGCTCATCTTAAATCAAAACTATCCTGAACTTACCAAACGAGGCAGCAATTCAGAAAAGCAATTTAGCATAGGCTTAATAACATATGCATGCTCGAATGTTTTGGAATAATGTAATGGTATGTCTGGATACTTGGTAATTTACAGTTTTGGCTTTAAAAGTTGGTCTCTCAATTTGCCCCTGTGATTTAGCAACATTCTAGTATATGAGCCATAACAATAATTTCTGCAAGGAAATATAGTAGTACAGCAATTGCATGGTAATTTATGTGAAAACTATTGTAATGCCACATCACAACAGGTATCTGCATATCTGCACCTGGTAAATTAAAGTGATATCAATACATTTGATAAATAAAAAATAAATTACAGACTATGGGAAAAATGTCACTGATCACACCAATGACCTAAACTTGTTTTCTAGTTACTGCCAAAGTCTGGAGTAATATTTAAATATAGTATTTCTGCAAGCCTTCAGAGAATTACAAAATAAACTTCTAACAATCATTTGTAAACAAGTTTAAAATGCACAATTATATTTCAGTAGTTTATTTTGGAGAAATAAAGCAGTGCAAAATAGGCCAACCAAAATTCAGAAGGCAGCCAGGAAAATAAAATTCTTATTTGATGTTCTAACTTGGAAACAGCATACAGACATTTCTATTGGATCCAATGCTCAGATTCATGTAAACATACTTAGTTTGCAAGGTCTTGAGTTACTAACCCAGTTTTAACATCATTGCTTCTTCCCCACCACCCAAAAAAACCCCACCCCCAAAACCAAAAAAAAACCCACCACAAAACCCAAGCCATTGTAATAAAGGGAGCAAAAGGCAAGTAAGTCTACAAACACTCCACCAGCTGGTTACAAGAAAGTACCATACAAAAATATGCACTGGCAAGTTCCTTCCTGAGGGCATCTTTTGTTACACACGTAACATAAAAACACTTTTTATTTTAAACAAACAAAAACAAACCCCAAACTGTAGATGTCAATTTTATTTCAGTCATGGCTTTACGAAAGGTTTGGTCTATCATGAATACTTCTATAAACCCCTACCTATGTACACCTGACTCACTCACACCACAGCCACCCAACACCTGCGAGCTGCAGACAACGTGGGATCCAGCAGCCTCAAAGCATACAAGGGTTGTGAAGCGTGCCCAGCTCAGAACTGACCTGCAATAGTCGAGGAAGTTGGCTGCATTTATGCACACCCTGGAATTTGACAGATACCACACTCGTAAGGTCCTTCCAGTCCCTATAGAAATATCTTAAATTTAGTAACCTCTCTAGAGGTGCGGTAATCTTCTCTTGGGTAAATCATCCTTGAAAATCCAATCCTGCCTATAGGAAATTCCCCAAGAATGGCATTTTGGGAACAAACCCAATCTCTCCTAAGGAAAAAACCATTGTTTACACAACAGAATTGCTACACAGCACTCTTCAAAATCTTTTCCCCTCCAGGACTGCTACCATCAGGTAGGGTGGTGACATCTTTTACACATTTTACTCCTGTCTCCATGGTCTACCTGGGCTTTAAGCTCTAGAACCTTCTGAGTAGACAACTAACACATAATACTAACCAAACTGGTATTAAATGCTGCAGTGATGGATGCTTTATGAATACCTGCTATAGAAAGACAGAAATTCCTGTATCTGCAAGCTAGGAGCTTAACTAAGGAAATTCTCTTAACACCACCCTTCTTAAACATATTTGAGGGCTTTGATGGGGAAGGGGAGGCCACTCTGTCTACCAAAATAGTGTTTCCATTCTCAGCACTGACAGACTTAGTTCCAGTTTAGTGTTCAGAATTGGCAAAAGTTGCAGGAATTCTCAACAGCAAAAGATGCTGCCATGCTACAAGATGCAACAGAGGGTGAACAATGCAGGTTTACGGCGTATCTCAAGAGACACAAATTGGCTGTGCTATAGTTTGCAAATAGCATAAAGCACTATTGTAAATTACCACACGGCCTCAACTGGCAGCTTGCAACAGAATAACATGATCTCTAAGCTAGAGCTGTCGTGTACTTCTACCTCATACCCTCATACAAACGTACACAATTCTGTTTATATTGGATTTGCAAAAGAAAAAAATGCACAGCCACATGGATCTGTGGAAGACAGCAACTGTGTTACCCTTTAGGATCCGCAGATCAGTTGTACTGCTCCAAGGAAAATGTGCAGCTCTGATTGCCAGCCTTTTTGCAGAGCTGTCCCACAGCCCTCACAAGTGCAATGGAGGGAGAATTAAATTCTCTGCTAACAGATGAGCTGCTTCCATTAACTATTCTAGGATTTCACCACTAGCAGACAATTGAAAGGATGACATTTAATCTACTAAATCACTCAACCTAACTATCGGCACTCTGTCTGGATCAAATATATGTCACTGTTGGCAAGTACGGTTAGACGCTGCTTTTGGCTGAAGCAATGAGGCCTGGGGGAAGAACTGCAAAGCTGGAACCGGGGCGGTCACCTCTGTTCTGCACCCTGAACAACCAGTCTGCTTTGTCCCACTCAAAGTGCCACAGCTCACAGCAAGCTACCTGTCAACATCTTGACTGGTCAATGTTTCAAGAGGTTTGGTTTAGTGATACTGAAGTTGTCTTAGCTTTCTTTTGCAATGGCCTACCTGGAAAAAGGGAGCAGGGAATATTTTAGGCAAAAATCTCTAGCACTGTTACATTCATACACTCGATTTCAACATTATTATCTTCTTGATACCATGAGGTCCGATTTTAAAATGCTGGTCACCAGTGATTACAAAGAACAATAGAAATGAAAGAGCAACCCTCCCACAATGAAAGGACTAGTGTTAAAACCCACATGTGTGTAAACTCACTACAGATTTGCAACTGGAATCTGATGAAATGGATCTGAATCACTTTCTTGCCCTCCCCCTTTCAGTCCATTTCATCAGCAAATCAGGTTAAATCAAATGGAAAGTTTTTTTATTTTGCTTTTTTGCGTTATGTTTTGTGTTGGTTTTATTTCATTTTTCTCAATTGTATTGTTACAGCCTGATCTGGTTCTGGGACCACAATTTGTATCCCTGTGGCTTTTTCTCAGTCCATCGTATTGGCAAGTTATTGAGAAGAAGCTTTTGTTGCCAACGTAGCAACACAGTGCTGCTGGAAGCTGGGGGACACTGCTGAGTTGCAGCCTAGTCTCTGGTGTTGCAGTTTTACTGAGCTGTTGGTCTCGCTTTCCACAATCCAGGAGGAGTCTTTTCCCATGACGCTGAGACAGCCTGTGCTAGCGCAGCATATCCGCTCGTCCATGATCCCGCTGGTCTGCTCTGCCAGGAGCTTGCTGCAGTTTAGCTGGGTCACCTCAGGTGCCTGACCCTGCAGGACAGCAGCTATGTGGTTCAAGAGATCTGTGAAAAATTCGGAAACACCCTCATAACCTGAAAAGAGGGAAAATGAAGGAGAGAAAAAAAGGCAATTAAGTCGTTTTCATAAGTTCTTTGAAAGGCTTCCTCTACCAGTTTATTTCTTGGCTGTCCCTGCCCTCCAAGTAATAATAGAAAGGTTTCTTTTCCATGACATCATTTTGAGTGACTGCACAAGCAGGTTAGCATAAAGAGGAACAGTGACTCTTGCTACAAAAATACTTTTGTTCAATGAGAAAACCTGTCACCTTTCTGATTTTCTGTTTCTTTTTCCTCCCAAGTATATACGTGTACACATAATTTAGGTATATCCTATCATTTGTTGTCAAGTCCAGGTTCTTCCATAAGTTACAAACTCTGTGGTATAGTATTGATCTTTTCCATCCTGTTTCCTTTTTTTTTTAATGGAAAGTAACTGTAGTGCAGTTTCCTTGAGGGTCTGGACCCTCTCTAGAATTTGCCTAGCAATACCCTCAGGGAAACCTCAGAGGACAGCGGGGCTGGCTTTATACCCTACAGAAAAGGCAGTTTCCCACTGTGTAAGCAGCAAATGATGCTCATCTAATCTAACCTAAAACACTTAAAACATGTTCCCCGCTGTGAGCAATGTCTGAAAAAACACTCAAGGGACAGTAAACATGTATCAATGATACAGTATTTGGCAGAAACATCAATCTTTTATTTCAGTACTGAAACCACCTTTCTGCATGTTCCGTTAAGCGATTCCAGTCAATTTACAATGCAGAGTTTAACAACAAGTTTCCTGGTTAAAACAGTTGCTCAAATACAGGAGACGTGACATTTTTGGTGACACAAAGGGTTGCAGTAGGCGTACAGAGCTTCTGGCTCTATTTTAAACACACTGGTGCAGGCACAGGTTTATCATTGCATTCATTTTAAAATTGAACCAGACATGCAACATATTGGTATAATGTCTTGAAATGGATCTTAACTGCTCCTGCATTACCCAAAATTATTATCAATTTGATTTACTATTTAGAGGTGCCATATGACACTAGGTGTATTTAATGGGCTAGGCTGATTGTTTTAAAATGTGTACAGAAGTATTCTGAAGGTGACCTGGTATTAATACAGGAGACTGAAGCAATAAATAACAGTTTAAAAGTCCCATGTGAATAGCACACATTCACACAGCAGCACATGAGCAGAACCAGAGACCACAAAGTAAATGCACATTTTAAAAGACTTTCAGTGATGTGATCACAGGGCAGAAGAGTCCCTCAGATCCATAAATAATTCAATTTTAATCTCCATTCTCCTGTAAAGACCAACTTCCTTAGGCAATAAAAAACCAAATTCCTGAAAAACATAAGGTAAGAGGGTAATTTCACCTTAAGATAAATGTGGTGGTATTATGGTGTATTTATAACCCATACGTTAATCAATTAACTCTTATTTAGGCTGCCACATTGCTTTGGATTTTATTACACTTGGTCAGAATTCTCCTAGATACTTAATAGGTCACACAAAACACTAGCAATGTGAGACAACAGCTCCCAGTTTTCCTTTCTCAAAGGCTCTTAAACAGATTCACCAAACAAACTGGCCATTTCAAAACGGCAAGTTTCCCAGCATCCCAGACAATAATCCATTGGTCGGTAGGGGGCAACTAGGACTCTTAGGGCTGGTCATGGGAGCCCAAACAAAATCTCCACCTCTTTGACAAGGTGCTTGTTACACTTTTTTGCTTATGTAAAAGCCATGGGATTAGCCTTCAAATCTACTCAGAGTGCTTCAAACACCCCGGGAATAAGCCATCTCCATAGTAACAGCTTTAATATTCAGAGAGGAGATCCATAGTACCCTAGAGTGTTTCGTGTCTGCTCACTGAAAACAGATCAGCCTTGTTTGAGAGCACCTGGCAAACTCACAAAGAAGTTGCTTTAAATATTTAATGGGAATAAGATGGCCAGTTATTCAGTCCTGAAATGAGCAGATGTTACAGTGTAAAGAAGCTGTACATATCAGGCAGGCTTGCTCTGTTTAAGCCCCTCTGTACACTGGGTGGCAAATTGTAATTCTGCCTGGTCACTCGGAGGAAACTTCACACACTTCTGAAAAAGAAATACAAGGAAGGGAGGAAGAGAACCAGGGTGTCTCAACTCTTGAGCCACAGGATGCCTGGGGAAGGCTGCAAACTCTGTGGATGTTGCCTTGCTCTGTTCACTGCCTGCAAGCCTCTCAAAAAAGGCAATTGTGGAACATCACTGTGCTGTGATGATAACAAAATCAAGAAGGGCAGGTTAAATTACACCCTTAGAAACTACTGGTAATGAATTTGGGGTTCATGTCACACAAGGAATCAGTGGGAGGATGTAAGTTTTGCAAGCCTCAAAGCACAAGTTGCATGAATCATGCTCCAGCAGGTACTATCCTAGCCCTGCCCCCTGAAACCATTTTGGAAATGCCTGTCTACAAGAGGCCTGAATTTTGCTTTGTTGAAAACAGCCTCCAGAGTCCTCTGGCTGAGCATGAGTAGGAAGGATGTCCACCCAGCAATGCATATGAAAACAAGTACCTGCCCCCTGAGCTTTGTGGAGTCAAGAAATGCCTATGAGCATTTTTAAGCTAGCATTAGAGATGCTGCCTGCCTCATTTTAGGAGACTCTCCCTGATCTGGCACACTCTTTGCTTTTCTGCACCTTCCCTGGGGCAGAGAGAAATGGACAGCCCACGTCCTGCATCTGTGGCAACATATTTACACAAAGTGCACAAAGTCTGTATCTGATGCTCCCAGCTGCCACATATATGCACACAGAACCAGCAGCTCACCCGTACTGGTGACAGGCTGCAAAATGTGCGCAGAAGGTGCTGCTCGGACTGGGTGAGCTCAGCCACGGCCATACAACAGCAGGCTGTGAGAAGCCTTTTCTCTCAGTTACCTGAGGTCAGACGAACATAAAACCCACATGCTACGTGACTGTGCCTACAGTTAAATATCTCCACTGGTAACCACAGCTAAATATAGTCCCAGTGGTTTCCCATACAACAGGAGACACAATAGGCCTTTTAGACATTTATCTTTAAAATCTTTTTGAAGAGCTGCCATGGCAGGCTCATGCGAGCTTCAGGCCCGGTAAACACAAAAGACAGCACACAAGGAAGCCCAACTTCTGGACAGTTGGACAAGGCTTTGGTCAGGCCTGGCCCCAAGCCATAGCTTGAGCTCCACAAAAGGGGCTGTGAATGCTCCTTAAAGGGCACCTTTCCTCTCCCTTCTCCAAAGCAGTGGTGCAGAGATAATGTAGCAGGTCTCTGAAGTGTCTAACTTGGCTCCAGCTTGGCTCTGCTGCAACCCTTGCAGGACAGGAGGACTTGAGGAAGAGGAGCAAGGGAAAGTCCCTTCATGGGACTGCACTGAGCCAGGAACAGCAAGATCCCACCAGCGATGCAGCCCATCAGTGACTCAATTGAGCAGGGCTGAATTTGAACTTCTCATTAGCAGGGTGCTGGCTCCATCAGTGAAGCCAGCCCTTGAAGCTGCTCAGCCTTTAATCATATTGGCCCTTGGAGGTCGAAGTAGCTGTCTGGGCTGAACATGCTTTTGGGCAACAGAGTATTCTGTGTTGAGATGTAACTTTTCTCCTGTTGTATTTTACCCCATTGCTGCTTCTCCAACCTCAGCAGCCCTTGAGAGCAGCTCATCTCTCTCAGTTCTCTACCTTCTACAAATTTGAAGGCAGTTTTGTCTACCCCCAGCCTTCTCTCTTCCATATGTCTGGTCCCTGCTGCTATCCTCTAGACTTTCTCCAGCTGGACTTTAACCTATCCTATGGTGATAAAGCCAGTAGCTACCCTCACTACCCACATGTTCACCACCAAAAAAATCCTGTGTGAGACACAATGTAGACCTGTGCACAAGAAGCTTCCCCATGCTCTCAAGCTTCTTGCAAGGACTAAAATGCTCTATTAATTCAATGTCTTTTCAAAGACCAATTACTGTGCAGATTGAAACACAGGACTTGGGCTAAATAACAGAAACTGTTGCCTTAGGGTAGAAGAACCGCAGAGCACAAGGCTTAAGGCAGTTCTGAAAACTTCTGCCACAACAAGAAGACATTACTCCTCTTTACATACTTAAGTTTGCCACTAGTTGTTCCCCAATCTGGACTTTTCAACATTTCAAGAAAAGGGGAATTTCAGTCTGTGCAAAGTACCAAATCCAAAACAATGAAGAAGACAAAACAAAACAGAATACCAAACCAAAATGCAGGATTCAGGATTGCAAAAGAATGTCGTGCACCACTGACTCCAATACCCAGTGTCTGAAATATAATCCCATTCATAAAGCTGATTTGGCTCCATCTGACACCTAATTTAGGTTGCTTCACTGCTCTTGGCAGAAGACTCTTTTCATAGGTCTGCAGATTGCATCGACACCATAGGGTAGAACCAAGCTGCAAAGTGACCTGAGAATACCAGGCTTGGAGTTTTAAATGGAAGTCAGTGACTGTGGAGATAGACAGGCCAGGCACTACAGGGCAGTAGTGGGATTGAGGACCTGGACTGAAAGATTAAGAAGACTGGGGGCTCAGGGCAAGATCTCTAGATGTGAAGATACCTCAGCCATATTGAAAACTCAAAGTCTTCAGTGACAGGTTAAACAAACTGTAACAGCCTATGTATGTCTCTGGAAACAAACATCACTATTCAGGTAATGAGAGGAAATTCTCAAAGAGAAAAACCCCACGCAAAACAGCATCGAATGAGATGATGTATTTTCTTCCTGTGTTAGGCTACTGAATTTAGCACAAGTGACAGACCATTACTGCCTCCCATTATACACACTTAAAACTCCTTTTAACAATTCCAGTGGTCAAGGAGCTTGTTCAGTTGTTTCCAAGACATATGTTGCACTAAAAAACAGCTGAGGACAAATTTACCAGCTTTCACATGCTCTATTCTATTGTTTTACTCCAGGGGCCACTTATGAGAACCTGCAAGGATATTTAACCCTTTACAGCAACTTCTGTGCACCTACAATTTTATCATCTTCTTCAGATTCCTGGTGGTATTGCTTTTGTGCACAAAATGTCTTTTCATTGGGAACCAATTTGCACAGGAAGAGATATTCAAGGGAACAGTTTGCTGCTTCCACCCCCTCAACACTTTTAATGGCACAGAGTCTGGATAAAAAGAAATCTTAAAAGGCTCTCCTAAAATAGAATTTATTATTCTTTTCATCTGCAAAATGAGGGACAGGCCCAGAAAGGCCAGGTCTCAGCACACAGTCCCATGCTTGAGTTCCTGGGCATCCCTTTGCAGGGAAGAGCACGACAACCATGTTACAGCTGGCAACTAAAATTTGACTGTATCAGCTAAGAGCTATTATTTCAGTAGCACATTCCATATCTAGATTAGGGTTCTGCCCTTTCCAGATTACACAGTATCTGATCTCAGAAAAATTTGGCTGCTGCTCTCCTGTTCCCTACCTGGGAAGCAACGATGTGAGACACCAGCAGTAAAACTTCACACTAAGCAGGCACTGAGCGGTTTCCACAAAGCATGAGTGGAAAGGCCTTTCTCACCTGGGAATGCATTTATATCAATGACCGCATGCTGCCCAGTCTGATTGTTAATGATGATATCAATTCCAAAGAGGGAAACTCCCAGAGCTTGCCGCAGCGCCTTAGAGATTTCCCGGATGACGTCGTCGTTTGGCCGCTCAAATACTCCTTCGATTTTATCCAGCTATAGTGGAAAAAGACACATTACTAAGGGACTCTGAAACAGTCTTTTTAGCAGAAAGATTAATTTTCAGAGGTTTCCAGGTGCATATCCACCAAATCTAATTGCAGAGAACCGGTGGCATGAAACAGAGAAAGACACCAAAGAGAAACTGCTTTCATAATTCAGAATCCTACCTACAGTGGAAGTTTACCTGCTCTAAAGCACCTAGTTCTTCCTACTGGTGCAGCTCCTCGAGAGACATAGCAGTATAGGAATGAATGGAGAATCAGACTCACTCTTTTAAGTACTAGAGCTACACCTTAAAAAAAAAAATACAGCTGGTGTATTTAACCCTGTGCTGCAAATATTCTGGATATCATTCTGCTATTTCAATGTAGATTAAGGCCTATGTTAAAGGACTGATAAGCCAGACTCCTGCTGTTAGTTTCATCTGAGCCCTACAACACAACTCAGCTGGTATCTTCAGGGCACAGCCTAATTCAAAGGGGATATATTTTATGTGGGTTTTCATGTATAAGTTATTCTTCAAACATTTATTAGGATGAATAACTCTGGTTATTTATGACTGGAAGATGTAATTTTTCTCACTTTTTAAACAACAGGTTATGCAGCAGAAATTATGCCTACAGAAGTGTGTATGGAATATGTATGTACACGAGACAGATGGCAGGCAAACCACAGGACCATATATTCTCTCTAGTTTGAAAGTAAATTTAGCCATAAAGGGATTTATGACTAGCACAATTAGTTTTAATTTTTAGCATGCTCACCAGTGTTGCACACCAAATTTAATTACTGCCAACTATGAAACTACTCTTCAACAGAGCTTGTGAAAAAGAAAAGAATCTGGGGACTCAAGAGATTGAAAGGACCCAGTCCTGTAAAGTGACTTCCTCGGCAAGTAGGATTCATACACACAAAACTTATTAAAAGGACTGGTAATGCAAGCATGAAACTGTGCCATATGCTGGCACTGCTGGACTTGGAAGACACCCAGAAATAGTCCCGCGGCCACAGCTCAGCCCTGTTTGCACCACAGGCAGCTAGTGGCCCTCTGTGGCCAGGCCCAACGCAATTTCTCTGCTTGAATTTTCACAGTTTGCCCTTCCTCACAGAACTGAGTCCTAGACGGATGATTTATGCTTATTAAGCTCTCTGGACGCAAAAAGGCTAAGTATTTACATTCAGAACCTCCTTATTCCCTTTGCCTAGATTAGCTCTGGGGAGTTTAGGCCTGGCAAGCAGGACAGGTCTGCTGTGTCAGTGCTTCCTCACCGGAGCTCGGTAAGGAAAACCAGAGGGACACAGTCATGCTGGTTCATTGTACCAAACAGACCTAAGCCTGCAACACAGAAGCAGACAACTTGTGAAGGAGAGTCACTAGCTACTAATGCTTTGATAAGAAAGGACTAGTTTTCCAGCCGCGCTAGAGGAAAAAAGACCAAGTGTACTTACTGCTGTTAAGACAGATGAGGATTCTGGCTTTGAAACATTGTGGCTGTTGAAAAATATTGATTTTCTGTCTGGAATTAAAAGAAGGTTGTAAATAACTTTATACCAGATTTTAATTTCCAAAGGATTAGTGCAAGGAACAGTAGATGGCACTGCAGCCCTGGCAATCTAAGTCTTCATCACTACCGGGCAGTCCCCCACCACCCATCCCACTCACAGGGCCTCTCCTGCCTGGCATTTAGCTGCCTGCACAGCCAGGCTGCCCATGGTTTTTGGACCTCAGACCACAAATACATAGAACTGCACGGGGTTAACAGAATCCAGTTTCCTTTCCTTCACCAGAGCCAATTAACTAGGTTCAGTGACCTAACAAAGTTAATTTCTACTTATGTGCTATACTCAAAGTGACAGTTCCAATGGGAAGGCATGTGATAGAAGGGAGAAGCTGCGTTCACTGCAGGCAGCAGATCAATAGCACCCTGGGTACGCTGAGATCCCTGTGAATCTGGGGAGGGCACGATCACCATGGAAGAAAGCAGTAAATTTCATGGTCAGGACCTGCCTTCCCTTTGGAGGTGCCACAGGAATGCAGGAGACACCCTGAGGTGGCAGAAGCCACAAATGTACCACAGTGGAAACCAGTGGGAGAATTGTACCAGCACCTTGTGTCCCGCCCCCTCTGTGCTGGAGGTTTTACTGGCAGGGAGAAATCCACCACAGCAAGTCTCCCCTTGGGATTCCCACCGCAGCAGACTAATGGCATCGTACATACAACCCGCATGGGAACACCCAGACCAAAGTCTCAGCACACAGGTGGCACCAGCAATGGAGTTTCTGCTATGATGGTCTCTCTGAGTGGACATTTAAAAGAAGCCACAGGGCTACATACAATAAAGATGGGGGAGCTGTGAAAAGCAAACCTAAATCCCACCATATACTCTTCTTGCCTTTCCTCCCATTTAGAAAGGCCCTGTACTTTCAGACAATCAGCTCCTGCAGTGCCTCACAGCCGGCCAGATCTGCTTAATCGTCGGATCTGCCTAGTCAGGTGCCTGTAGCACGGCCCCCTTAAACTCTCCTGATGAGGATAAGAAAGCCAGACACTTATGCTAATCTGCCCACAAAACTTATTTTTACGTGGGCTTCCAGACAACTTTCACATCTTACACTAATGGATGATACATTAGCTAAGGCATTTTTAGAATGATGCCTTAAAATGTTCTCTTCCAGCAAAAGTACAGACCAACTGCCCTAATGGTTTATATGAACACAGATTCTGGCCTGCTTAATTTGATCAGAACATAGAACAGACCTCAGTGTAAATACAGGCATGCATACCTACAGACAAGGACTTTTAGTGGGATCATACTCTACATATACTAACAAAATACATGTTTGTGTGCTGAGTGCAATGGTGGGCACACATGGACACACTAAGATCAGAAGAAACCACTAAGAAAAGTGACAAGAAACTTTCACTTGTTCATTCATCTCCTTCAGTTTGATACCTTCTCTGCTTCCATCCCCACCTCCTGGATTTATCCAGTTGCAGGCAGATCATGGTCCCACCCATGCCCTGCTAATTCCTTCTTGCTTCTGAAGGCCCACAGAATGCAGTTCTTGGGAAAACAGCTTTTTTTCCATAAAGGAAATTTTATTAATCTTTACTGAAAACCTTTGAAGTGCTGCTGCCTAGTGACACATAGGAGGATCACTGTCCTCACTGACAAATCCGTTCCTCCTTCCACCCAACACAGCTGGTATCTAAAAAACGAAGGACACTTCCCACCAAGGTTTATGAGACTGGGCCTCACATGAACAGAGAGGCTTGTTTAGGGGAGAGCACAAGAGATCTTTAATTTAAACACACGTACATAATCAAGGTAAAAATAGGGAGAGGAAGTTCTGAAATGATGGAATCCAGGAAATTCTCTCCAAAGCACATTTATAAACAAACTCCGGAATAAATGACACATGAACTTACTGTGAAATTAGAGAATTTCTCTCCTTCTGCCCCTTTCCATATGACATAAACCACTGTTTCTAACAGGTAAGACTCAGGTTACCATTACATAAATATTTACTATACAAATGTCATTCGTATGTATTTCAGAGCAGATGAGTTATCTCCCTTCTTATTGAAATAATACAGAAGAGGAAACATGGTATGTAAGAACCAGCTGCCTTCACTTCAGCAGCCTTTTCAAAGGTATTTTTCTTTTGAGCTGTTTGCTGCCAAGGCTCCGAGAACTGACATTTTCTTTTAAATTGGCCCAACGTACCTGAGATTCCTGCAGAGAAGTTCTTTAAAGATGGTCTTTTCACCACTGTGTATGATTCCCCGACCACAAAGACTTTATACAGCACGGCATTGTGATTGATGAAGCTCTGAATGACGCAAGGGGGGCGGACAGCTTTCAGGCCCTCCTGGTTGAAGATGATCGCCATCTGGAAACACACACACAGTTGTGCGCTAATCTTTCAATAATTTCACACTTATCCACCACCTGACTAGCAGTGAGGGGGAACATCTACTGGTGGATATATATTGACCACGTGTGAATTCCTTCTCAGCAGCTAGTCCTACTTCATTACATTTCATTTCACTGACACACAACTCTCCAGACACTAGTGACAGTGCAGCTTGCATTTTCCATCAACATTTTCTTCTCAGCTCTTTGCAATTTCATTTGCTGCTTTTAGTTGGAAGCTACTGCAATTGCAGGTACAATGAAAGTGTAAAACATTTGATCAACACAGACGACAAAGTTTGTATTGAATACAAGCGTGTATCATGCGAACAACAGAAGGAACAGCTCTACGTAACTAATTATATGAGTTCTTCTCCACAGCTCTACTTCCTGTGGTTTGGTTCAGTCCACTTGCAATGGCCTAACAACCAGGGTCTCACCCACATCATCAGAGAACTTTTTTCAGACTCCAGTAGTTCTTACTGCTAGCAAATGCTGGCCTAATGATTTTCTTGGCTTGGTTTCACCCCACTACTCCAAATGGATAGTCCTCTTGAAGGGACCGGAACAAATATGCCAAAAAGGAAGGCATTTATAGGGCCTGAATGATGAACAACGGCTGCCTCAAAGAGCATGGAGGCGATGCTGGTAGGTGCACAGAAGTACTTTGACAAGCCAGCATATCTTCAGCACATGTTACACTACTCTTTCCATCGATAACTCCATTACCATGCTTGCATGCATATATAATTACCATAACCGCAGTGCCGCATTTTGTCAGTTTGTTGCTGGAATATGGATGCTGCCACGGCTCCTGTGCAGAACTGGCAGCCAGCACCATTCTGGCACGGGCTGATGAAATTACTTTATACCAGTGTGCCCTTACACAGCAGCGAGGATAAACTTAGCTTTCCTTACCATCCTCAAAGCCCTGAGAAAGCTATGCTCTAGTTATCTGAATATTGACCTTGCTTCATTACTGTAGTGATGCTGGGCCTTGTTATCCACAGTGGCTGAAGGGCATGTTGATAGTGAGGTCAATACAAGTAAGAACTGTTCAAGGTCAGAGAACCCAACATATGTTTTATCACCCTTTCCTCTGGGCAAAACTCCCTCTCACAGGTAGGGATGCATTGGTTAGAGCACCTTGCCCCTCTGAAGAGCCTTGAAGACAACAGCTAACCGTCCATGTCTTGAGCCTGCCGCCTACCTCAGTCAGTGCAGGGTGCACAACACTTGCCAGAAAAGTTCCTAAGCTCTGAAACACAAGTTTGGTCTTATGCCTGTTAATGTATTTTCTCACTGGCCTTCCTGAGCCTTGTGTTTTACTCGGGATGTAAGACAGTCCAGAGAGGCTAAAAGAATTCCTGTGGGTCCCACTGTAACTCCACAGTGGCATGCAGAATAAAATCAGAGCTTCCTGCCTCAGCATGGTGCAGATGAGTTATACTGCTTGCTCTCTCTTTCCATAAGCTTCCTGTCAGTTTTTGTGCTTTCTGAGATTAGCTGTATCTTAGTGAAGTCAGGGTCACTGGAAGGATTTTACAAAGAAACTTTACCACTTTGTGCTCTCTCTCATATATTATATATGATCAGCTGCTCATTTGATGTACACTGTACTTTCAGACTGAATTCTTGCTAACATCTTAGTTTGTCCTTATAATAAAAATAGTAAATATAATAGGCTTTGTTGTTCAAAAACATGACCCTGGTAAATGATGTAGTGATTACATATTCATAGTTAAAAGTCTGAGCACATTTTTGTCCTTATTTCCTCCTTAACTGGTAGACCACATTAGATCACATAATTGTCTGCACGCATGCACAATGACTCAATGGACTAACATTTTCTGAATTCAAGTCAATGCATGCATTCAATACCTACTTGCAGCTGATATTCTTACTCTGTCTCTATTATACCAGATGCTATCTACTTGACAGCACAGCCTGAATTTGTGAGTGGTAATAACCTGTGCAAGAAACCCACTCTCACCAGCAGAATCGTCCACCAAGATGATTCACAGCAACAACATCATACCTCATTTGTCTCTCACTCGTGGCAAGAAACACGGCTCTCTTCCTCCTCCTGTGCAGACGGTTGGTTTTATAATACCTACATCATCATACTGGCAAAAACTATGCTGTTCCTATCCTTCAAGTGTTCTCCACAAATACTAGTTAATTAATCCCCACAAACCACTCTTTCATAATGAGCAGGTACTATTTTAGAAGTGTGGAAACCCAGAGAGTTTATCTTCTTGGCACAGAACTGATCCAGGCTACTGGAAACCATGTGAAACCTCTCTTCTGCAAAGTTCTGTGCCGACAGCCCCATGGACTAGCACACAACCCATGTAACTCCCTCAGTGTTGTGATAGGCTGTTTCACTGTGATGTCTCGTGGTTTTTAGCATGCATGAATACAGCTCCAAGAGTTCGTTTGCAGGGTGCACAAGTTCTTTGTCATCTAGCACAGACCTGCTGTGCCTGGCAGTAACATGGGAACAACACTTTATAAGATAATTTCCAAAGAGCACTCCTCATTATAAATGCAGAGCTCTTCTGAAGGCAAAACAAAACATTTGGCACCAAGAATTTTTACTGACAATGTCCTTAAGGAATTCAGTCTCAAAAACCACAGTGATTCTCCGCCTTTTCATTCCTGTCTGCTCAACATTTAGAAAAAGTAATTCTGGACACATTTCTTCAGGTTACGGGTCTCAGTGATGTCTCAAGGCAGCTTTTCCAAAGGTCAGTTATGTTTTGACCTGCTGGCAGCCAGGAAGGACAACCTTCAGGCATCATCTCTGTTCAAGTCTAACAAATGGTGCTGGCAAAGTGGGGTTCAAGTGCTGAGCTGGCCAACGTGACTTCCAGTACAGAGGCCATGTGGAACTGTGGGACACAACAAGAAGACTAACAGCACCTTGGCTTAATGAGCTCATGGTTTCACAGCAAAATGTAGAGTCGGACAGCCTTGGCTGGCATTAAACCCAAATTCAAGCCTGCACCTTCAGCTCTTCCTGTCAGCCAGTACTTGAACTTTCTGAATAGTCATCTTGTGAAGAAAAGCAGGTTTCCAACCAGGCTGGGTTCTAGTTCTAGTATCATCTCTAATTGGAGTAACTCTACAAAAAATGAAGCAATTTACCAAAAGCCAAAGAAGGAGTCATTAATGAAACAGGCAACAATTTCTTGCTTCTAGACCTAAGCTCCATCTTTTAGACAGACTGTACTGTAAACAGAGTATTTATTCTACACTTCCCTTGCCATTATTGACCATAAAATAGCAATTACAAGACAGTTCTCCTCTGATCATAAATACACTTTTGGATCACTCCTGAGAACACAGCAACTCCAAAAATGACTACTACTCCTAACTATGTGAAGTACCACGCAAGACTTCAGGCTTTTTTCCAGGGGTCCTCCTAGGCTCTAGTCATAATTTCCTGTGATAAAGTGCAGCCTACAACTGTATTTTAGTCTAATTTTTGCTCAGAAAATGGAAATCTGTCAGGAGGCTGAGCTATGTCTACACTGTATGAAAGAACAGCAAGAAAGATTCACCATGGAAACAAAGTCCAATCCTGACTGGACAAGCTCTGAAACGTTCATGCATTTCAGGTTGTAGTTGCAGAGGAACCCTCTACAGGGAAGCTGGAGTCTTAAATGAATTCACAACCCAGTCCCCAAGTGCCCTCAGAAATGATAGCAAAAATTTATAGTGGCTGCTCTGGCAAACTAACAGGACTGTCTGTCATACTTGTAAAATAATCCAAGCTAAGGCCTGTATGAAAAATCTAGCTGGGTTTTTAAAAGGAAGTGCTGGTTATTCAGGATTTCAGCTGTAGGCATTCTGCTCATCTAGATTTACATTTTATTTCAAGGCCTTCAGCTCTCAGAGACGCTGCAGCAACATACTGCACATTTCAGGAGCAGCTGGGAAACCTGGACCAACGACCACGCTGTTAACAAAGGAAGCCAGGCGTTATGAGAGCCAGCAGTGAGGGCTGGATTCTCAAAACTGAGCTGCAGTAAGCAGGAAGGCAGGAAGCACGAATGGAAAAGAATTAAAACAGGATTCAACTCGCCTAAATTTAGAGGAAGCTAGGCTCATAGGCAACACACTCCTTCCAGGAATACACAACCATTTTAACTGCAGTTGCCTTACGGGAAGAAGGCAAAGCATATAGCTCTACCATCCCTGATCTTTCCACGTCTCCAGCTGTGTTATTACAACTGAACATGCCTAGAAACCGTCTCTATTTGCTATTCCCTTCCCCTTAAGGACTGGAACCAGCTGGCCTTCACTCATGCTTCTGCTTCATCTGCAGCACAAAACCATTTCTCACCTGTACTACACACATGTTGGAAGAGAAACATGGTGGGATGAAAATATCACTTAGTGTGACCTCCCACCAAAGGAGAGGCTGAAGGAGATTCCTTGCAGACAGACCTGATGAGAGACTACAAACTGCTAGAAGAAACTACATGATAGAAGCTAGAAACTGCTAGAAGGAACTTCCAAGTCAAGAGGTTAAAGTCATATTTAACTTCATTTCAGATAAATCTGAAAAAAATAATGGTGTAATTAAACACAAGGGAGTGGTGGGGGAAGGGAAGTCATTTGGGCATAGCCCTCATTCTGCCTACTACAGGGTCAGAAAGCACCAGCCAAACCACCCTGGGGGGACTGGAAGCAGAGGGATAACACTGCAGAAGTTTTTTAACTCACCTCGTGAGAGTTGGTTCCATGGGCCACTCTGGTTTTACAAACTGGATAAATAAAAAAGAAAAAAAAACAATGCGCCACTGAAGCAGTACACAGAAAACCCTTATAAATCCATTCCCACCCACACCTGCAAACACTGGAGTTCACCAGACCAAGGCATTGACTGTACCAGATGCAAGTGACAGTCTCTACTTGAACAGTGTCCTCAACTACTGCAAAGCTTGGCTTGCTCCCAGCTCTGCTCTCTTAGCTCCTCCCTGTAACTAAGGTGTAAGCAGAGGTCACTATTAGGACTGGTCAGAGATGCAAAGCATCAGCTAAGAAGTTAGTACCAGTACTGGTATTGCCATCCTGCCTACTCAGAGGGCATCTTCACAAGTATGTGATTTTGCCTGAGGCTTGGAGATACTTTACAGGTTACACAAAAAACCACTGTTCTGAAAACAAGGGAGCTGGGACACAGTGGAAACCAACTCCTTTTCCTACCTCCCCATTTCTGGGGAATAGCAGGAAACCAAATGGGCTGAACCAAACTAAGATACAACACGTTTTTCGCAAGCAACCATAGAGGGGGACAAAAAAGCAGAAAGAGCCCAGCAGTTCTTCTTTCTCCTTCATATTCCTTATGTGCTCTGTATATCCTGGTTCTCACCTCCATCCTAAAACCAGTAAGAGGAAAGAAACAACATGTTCCTGCTATTATGAAACCAGAGAAGAGCTGAAGACCCTGGGACCCACACAATGACTAGAGCTGATGTTATTTATACATTAAGCAGAGGAGATGAATAACTTGCAAGTAGTGATGGGATGGACAGGAGAAGACTTCTTTGGGTGTTGCTGGAAGAGTCGAATTGCCAGGCAAGAGGACAGGCAGCTATGAAAGGCAGATGACCTGTACTAGAGTCCAAAATAAGTTGGTAACTTGAAATTTTGGAAGGTGGTATATG
>VZTL01064135.1:1982-69286 GCA_013400535.1 Scopus umbretta
CGAAGCGGTAACGAGCCGTAGAGCTCCGCTGCGGGGAGCCGCGGACATCCGCGGATTCGTTGTAAGGGGGGAGATGAAAAGCAGACCTCGGCCGGTGAAAAAAGCCTGCAGTTCCCGCGGGTCCCAGGAAAAACGGGGATTTTCTGGCGTTTAATTCAAGACCGTTATCGATCAGTACTGTTATTGTAATTACAGTCCTCCTCGTTCTTACTCCGGCTACGGCGACTATCAGTATTATTTTGCAACTGACGTTTCAACTATGGGAACCGAAGTTAACGAATCTAGCTAAGAAATCCAAAAATCAAACGAGTTGACCAGGTCTCTCCGAGAAAGACAGAGAGAAAGACAGGAAGTAGGGCAAGACAGACAGAAAGAAGGAAGAACGAAAGAAAGAAAGAAAAAAGAAGGAACCGGACAGAAAGACAGAAAAAGAAAGGAAGAAAGAAGGAAGGAAAAGAGAAGAAAGGTTAGAAAAAGACAGAAAGAGAAAGGGTGGAAAGAGAAAGAAGGAAAGACATGAAGAAAGACAGACAGACAGGAGGAAAGACAGTAAGAACGATGGCGATCAAAAAGACAACTACGGAAAGAGAAAGCAGACGGAAGAAGAGGGGCAGCGGAAGGCCGGCCGGCCCGCACGGGCAGGCGAACGAAGGGCGAGGCGAGGCAGCGCGGAGCCGCCGTGNAAAACGGAAAGGAAAACGGAAAGGAAAGGAAAACGGAAAGAAAGAAATAAAGAAACAAAGAGAAAGAGAGAGAGAGAGGGAGAGGGAAACAAAGAACAAGAGAGAGAACAACAGGATGAACGAATGAAAGAAAAAGAAGAGTGATAAACACCCGGAGGATGAAAGCATCCAATAATAAATAATTATCGGTAAACCGGCACAGTCCTCACGAACAACAGTCGTTTTCTTGCTAACAGGCAGTGACGCGCCCGGGAAAGCTGGGCTTGCGGGGCTCCGCGGGCTGCCTGACCAGCCCTGCGCAGAGGGGCACGGCGGGGAGCCGTGGCTGTGCAGGGCTCCATAGGGCCCGGGGGAGCGGGCTGGGATCCCGCAGCCCCCACACTCCCCACTGGCTCCCGCTTGCCAGCCTTGGCTCCGCGTTATTTGCCATGGGGATTTCGGGCTGGTTTTATGGGGTCACTTGCCTGCAGATCCCAATGTGGAGATCACGCACAGGGAAATTCTCAGAAATAAACCTGTCAATCCCTCTCCCCCAGCACACAGCCGGTGGGGTTTCTCCCTTTCCCCCTCTTTTTTCTTTTCCTTCCACCCCCCCCCGCCAACCACTGCTCATGCTTTTCCAGTGAGATAGCTGTGCTTTCCTGCAGTGCAGCTGCCCTGCGTGGCCCATGGTTTGGGACTGTGATGTTTTTGCCACCCCTGCCCAGCCCCAGAGCGCAGACCTCCCTTGGGACAGGGGGACATGGCCTGTTGGGGTCATTGCCTGGGGCTTCCTCAGGATCCTACCCCAGCTCATCTGGTTTTGAGTGCCCCAGGAACTGCCTCTAAAACCAGTCACTCTCTGTCATTCCTGTCCTCATTAATGTTCATTAATGCTGTCAAAAAGCTCTGTCCGGGGGGTGCTGCTCTGCTGCCTGGGGCAGATACACATGCCACCTAGTATGTGAGAATGAATTTGTGGCCCTCCCCTCCAGCCTGGCCCTTTCCTCAGTCACGCCCCGGCTCTGGCAAGGAGGGGGAAGCTCTTGCCTGGCTGCCTGCGCTCCCTGAGCACGCAGGGAAATGGGCTGCAGCTACAGGGGAATGAGGCGCTTTTAGTCTGAAAGAAGGATCCCCCCACCTGGTACTGAGGTGCCAAAAATTGAAGTGTGTTTCCTTATTGCAGCACAAGTTTGGGGAAGAGCAGTGAGGAGCCTCAGAGAGCGCAGGCGGACACCGCCACTGCGCTGCATCCAAAGGGAAAGCAGCTGTCTCTTGCTAGATCTTTTCTGTGGAGCGAGAATCGTTTTCAAGCCATCCATTTGCAGCCAAGTTGCTAGAGGGAAGGGGAGGCCTTTCTCCGTGACTCGGCTGTGGTTGTTGCACCGAAGGTTTATGTTCACTCAGTCCCACAGCAGCATCTTCTGCAGACATTCATTTTGGCTAAAGGCAGCCTGGGTCTCCTTTGGGCGCAGTCACTGAGGCCTGACCCACAGAGGTGGTGGGGCCGCTGTGGCCACGCAGGTTGGCTGCGGGGGGGGCCCAGATCGTGTCACCCTGCACAGGGCTGCAGTTAGACGGGCACAGTCCTCGTATGGAGGGGCATTATGGAGCTCAGCCCCTGTCAGGAGATGAGGTGTTCCCCAAAGCTCCCTGCCTGCAGTTGCTGTAGACCATCCTGTAAGGACTTTTTCCTTGTGAGGGCTTTTCCCCTTTTCTGTTAGGCCAGTAAAATACCCCTGACATTCTTTGTCGTTCCACCTTGTCCCCTGTCACTGTGGCAAAGAATGGATCAACATCTCTTGTTTTGGAGCTCATATGTTTTCATGGGGCTTTGGTGTGGCAGATGATGTTATATATTCATCACTAACATAACACAGTATGTTAGCACAAACAAATTAACACAAACAATAAACCACAGGGCTCAGCATGCTACTGGGAGGCTGCACAATCTACAGGGCTCCCACTGGGATAAATCCTCTCCCTGCATTGCCAGGCATTTCATTGGACATGTTGCAAACTTAACCCAAGCACCATAAGGAACGGATGCTTCAGCCGATGTCAGCTGCTTCTTCAAATCCAATCTAGCATAAAAACTGACTAACTCCAGCCCAGAGATTTTTCCTCTTGCGTCAATGCTGGAGCTGTACCCTCTGGAACACGTCCAGCTGAGAGGCAGCAGGCTCTGCACTGTCACTGAGGGCAGCTCACGTATGTTAAAGTCATATTGGAGAGTACAGTCTCTGAGAGCACAGATCAGACCTGAAGATGAGCCCAGGACCCTTCCTGGAGCCCACGTTTGTCTGCAAAAAAGTAGTGTTGCTTCTGCCAGCCTGCTCCACTCCTTTATCTTCTCCTTCTCCTTCTCCTTCTCCTTCTCCTTCTCCTTCTCCTTCTCCTTCTCCTTCTCCTTCTCCTTCTCCTTCTCCTTCTCCTTCTCCTTCTCCTTCTCCTTCTCCCTTTACCCACTTGTGGATGTGCCTCTTCTCAGGGGACTTTGTGACCTATGGGGTTTTTCTCAGCTCCATTTGCTATTTTCTCATGCCTTGGGGGACACCTTGCCCCCTTTTGGAGCATTGTGGTGGGGCAGGTGAGGCAGGCATGGTGGTCCTTTCTGCCTGCCTGCAGACCCACACCAATATTACTGACATCACATCCCTCTCCCTGGGCACAAAGAATTTGAGGATTTCAGGATCTAGCTCCTGCTTCCACCACCCCATCCGCCGTGGCAGGTATCTTGCTGCATGTGCTGGGGACAGGCAGATTGCCTCTGCTGGAGCTCAAGGCTGCTGGAGCAGTCAGCCACTGCGGTCATAGCCTGCCAGGTATGGAGGCCAGACAGCCGGGTGGCCAGCCTTGCCCGCAGGCATGATGTGCCCCGCACCCTGCGTGCTCAAGTCTGCAGAGTCCTGGCCGGAGACCTGGCACCCCTTAACAGGCATCTCACAGAAAGGAAGGGGCAGGGTCTTCACCAAATGCCAGGGAGCCCTTACAATAGGCTTTGTAATCCCTGCATAAGCCCTACTAAGGGTAACAGTGTGTTACTAAACTAACTAAGCACATAATGAAGTAGAGCAGAGTGGAGCAAGGCTCAGTGCTCCCACTCCTGCCTCTGCGATGCCTCAAACAAGTTCAACATGGGGTGCCCAGGGTCGCTCGGCACATTTAAATCCCTTTGCTAGTTGCATCTCAATGTCCCATGCAAGCAACAGTGATGATGTTTAGTCACCTTGGGAAAGCTGTTTGGCATTGAAAGGGATCCAGGATAATCTTGGCTTAGGTTTTTGTATGATTTATTTATTGTATTTTTAGGTTTTGTTGTATAAAATAACACTGCACCATTTCTAGCTCTTCTCTGATGACATCTTAGTTAGCTTTTGTTCTTCTTACTCATTAATTCCATTTCCCCCTTTTTAGTTGAAAAGCCAGCCTGGAACCAGTCAGGAATCCAGATTCCTACAGATTTTTTATGTTTCTTGTGATTCTCTCAAAGAATAGTATTAATGGCAAAGGGTATTTGAATCTAACCTGTTCTCACACACGTGGCTGATGCATGAGGAACATCCTCCTGCTTGTCCTACTGGGCTCAGAGACAGGGTTTGGAAAAGAGATGCGAAGGAGCACAGTCAGACTCCCCAGAGACGAGAAGAAGCACAGCTGTTTCCTTCCTCATAGCTTTTGCTGGAGAAACCCTGGCCCTGGTGAAGCCAGTAGTGGGACCCCCGCCATCTGAGGAAGGCACATGTGTCAGGGGATCCATAACACACCCGGAGACTGAGCTGTGCTGGCCACTGGCTACCACTGGCCCTGGAGGCAAGGGCTCTCTGTCTCTGCCACGCATGGCTCGCGGGCGCTTCCCATGGGCCATGGCCTGGGAAACGTGGCCATCCCCACAAATAGCATGGACCGACTGGCACTGAAGGGTGGTTCAGTTTCGGGAACTGCCGATGCTCACGCCTTCCTCTGCGGAATTAGCACAAGGACAGATTAAAGAAAGCCAATTTCCTTTCTCATCAAATCAATTCCTTCTGGGGCAAACAAAGCCACGAGCACAGCGCTCTTGTCCTCCCGTGATCTTGTGGTTTGCTCTGGCTGGAAGAGGCAGCTTTGGAAAACCCGAGCCCATTTCCTGCTCTGCGTGCTGCAGTGTATATCCTCGCCTCAGCCCTGGAAATGCTTTGATGGATATTATTAGGCCCGGAAAGCATTTGGAGCTCCTTTCTTCCGTACAAGCTGACCAAACTGCTACAGGATAAAAGAGGGGCAAATTGGAAGGGTCTGTGGATGATGAAGGCAGGCTGCCTCGCTTAGGAAGCCCAAGTTGCGCTGCTGCCTGTGGTAGGGACAGCCGTGAAGCCAGAGTCACTGCTAGCCTCTGGGGAGGGGGGACATCTCTTTCACACCCCCCTGTCAAGAGGCAGAGCTGTGGTAGGGCACTGCCAAATTGATGCCAGCGAAGCCTGAACCCTCCTGGCTGCATCCAGCCCCATGCAAGGCATGCTGGCCTCTTAAATCCATACACCAGGTCCAGCAGATCCCATCCCCTTCCCCAACCCACCCTCATCAAATCCTACAAGTGAGGGGAACCAGCCTTTTGCCCCTCTCACATCAGCCTAGGGTCTTCATGCGCCTGTCCTTGCTCCGCCCTCCAGCCATCAGGAGCCGGAGTCTCTCACTGCTTTGAACGGGAAAGTGGCTGAAAAGCAAAGCCAAGCAAAACCTTTGCTTTGTGAGGGACTGGAGCTCTGATCGGTGTTTTACCACTTACACAGTCAAGAAATGACAGTGCGGAAATCTTGGGGAGCGAACAGCACTTGTGGTTATTGGTGAAATCCCATATTAGTAGAAAGGTCTGGTAAATGGGAGCAGGAGTCGCTCTGACTACAGCATCTGTTGGATGTGGAGAGTGGTTATGACTCTTTCCAAATACAATGCACATGTACTGGGGAAAACGACTGCTACAATAACAGGAATAAATCTTAATAGAGACTTGGGTGATAACAGACACCATAGGGGAGTTATCAAAATGAAAAACATATGGCAGCGTCTCTGCCAGACCTGCACGGAAACCCCTTGGAAGGACTAGCAGACCTTGTACCTGAAAATGAAAAAAGAGCAGGGGAGACAGTGACAGGGGAATGGGGCTGAGGGAACAAGATAAATCCCATCATTGTGCCCCACTGGGAAACTAGAGCAACGGGGGTTCTGTGTCAGTGTCCTGCTGCCTGTCTCCTGCACAAGTCTGTGTCTAAAAGCAGCCTGGTTCGACAGACTCTTCCCCACTTCTCTCAGTTTTGGCAAGGCAAAAGTCTGCAAGTCAGGCTGGACAGGGGCCATTTTTGACTATGTTCAAACAAGAGCTCGACCTGGATTACTTATTAGCACGAGATCCCATTTTCTCTGCCTTTTGGCAGCAAGCAGGGGTGAGGCTGGCAGAGAAGGAATAGTGGAGGAGCAAACTCAGGGCCCAGGGAAGTTCAGACACAGCCCTGGGCTGCAAGGGCAGGATGGATTTGTTTTCCTGCAGTTATAGGAGCTACAAACTGAGCCCAGACTTCATGGTATGGCAAAGAACAAGCAAACGGGAAGCTCGTCTGGAACTGACAGTTTCTTGGCAGGAAGCAGTGAGAGACAGGACAGAGCGACGTTAAATGAAATCGCACCTTCTCCCAAGCACTTAAATGTCTTCAGCAGAGGAGAAACCACAGGTTAGCCAGACTGCCGAAATGCAGCTTTGCTTTGCTCTCCTTGAGAGCAGCCTGGCGGGTGACGGATAAACGAGTGCAGCAGATACAGAGCAGGTTGGCGCGAGGCGAGGGTATCGTTTATCCCTTGTATTTACAGGAAGGGAGCAGGAGGCACGAAGGGCATCCCCAGGATCCCTGGGGCAAGGGGAGGTGTCCAGCCTGTCTTGATCAGACCCCAAACTTTGGGGTCAGGAGCAGGATATGCTGATCGGTTACCTGGGAGGTTCACCACCACCATGGGGAGAAGCCATTGCTCTGATTCTGTACAAAGGCTGGTCCCACACCAAAACCTGGCTACAACAAGCCCCGTGGCAATACGACACTGGGGCAGAGCCCAGGGACAGAGGGAGAATCTCCAGCAGGGACCATCACCTCCTTCTTTGCTCTCAGAGGTGACTGTGCAGGCTACCATCATCCAACCCAGGGCCAACTTGACAACTGGGGATTAAATAGTGGAAAATTCAAAAGACAGCTGAGGAAGGGGCTTATATTAGTCAAGACACTCAGCACGCTAGCGCTAGCGTTAGATGACCAGGGACACCAGCAGTAAATAGAGATGTTGTTATGGTAATGGAAACAAGGCTGGAGGGAGGGAGGACCACAGAGCAGACCCTAAGTGCTTAATGCCACTAAGTTGTCAGGGACTTTGCCCCTGGCTGTCATTATTTTAACTGCATCTTAAATCTGCAGCCTCTGGCTGGAGCAGGTGTCTGAGGACACGGGATAGAACAACTCTGGTGCCTGCCGCAGCCGAGATTGCGCTGAAGAGAGAGTAGGATGTGATCTTGGCTACATCGATGATCCCCATTGATATAATCCAGGGCTAATAACCCTGACTGACTTGTTTGCTTACAGTCAAAAATCATCCCTGTCCTGGAGAATGAGTAAGGAGGAGCCTGAAGCTTTGAGCTGGTCTATTCCAGAGGCAGAGGGGCAGATCCTGCCCTTGCTTCCCCAGGCTGGAACTCACTCATGCGCATGGCTGGAATAGTCACCGGGATGAGACTCTGTCCCAGGGACAGGCAGGGACTGTCTGACCCCAGACGGGCTGCAGATGCCTGGTTTTGGCTCAAGCTAATGTACATCAGACAAAAGGATTTGGAGATCAAACAGCATCTTTACACCAGCCCCAACCAGAAGGTTTGCTTTATCGTGTGCTTAGTCACAATAAACTAGCCAATAAAGTAGTAATAAATGGTCACCAAAAATTATTTCAGTCAATAAAACAAAAATGGAGTTTAATAAGGAGAAATGAATTGTTAACACTCCTCTTCCCTGTCCTATAAAACATGTTGGGTTTTACAGGCAATGGGCAAATGCAAAGCTCCCCTGGTCTTGCAGGACAGGCAGCATGACCATCGCTGCTGCTTGCCGTGAGCAAGGTGACAAGGTGACAACGCCAAAACCCCATCGTCAGCACAGCCCCAGTTTGCACTTCTGCTGTTGGCTGGGGACCTCTCCAAGAAGCCATGGGCTCTCCATGGCTGCAGGATGTGGCCCACATCCCGTGTTTCCCCTCCGTTGGTGATGGGGAGTACTGTGGTGCTGCAGCCTTTCCCTGCAGCAGTCACGGCACCGTCGGGAGCCAGACAATAAAACTGCAGGGTGCTGAGCTGAGCTCTTGCGCTGAGCAAACAAGCCTTTCTAAAGGTTTAGAGGACCACCTTCATGCATAGAATGACCCCCCATGTTTAAACCAAACAATCTTGACCTCTCTATGAGTTTTAACCACATAAAAGCTCACCTCTTGGACTCTCCATTAGGTTTTATGATGTGCTTCCATATTTAAATGGACATGACTCACACCAGGGCTTCTGCCGTGCATGCGAAGGAAAGAAAAGATGAATGCCAGATGTTACGTATGAGTTACTTCAGGGGAAAAAAAAAAAAAGGAGAGAAAAGGACATTAAATGTTGGGCTGGGCTTTCAGAGCTCTCCCTGCTCAGGTGAGCATCAGGCTGGTATTTGAATTTGCTTTAAAAATGCAGCCTCCTCAGCCTGGACGCACTCCTGGCTGCCCTGCAAGCATGCAGCCCCCCGAGCTCGCCGTCCTGACAGCGGGGACTTCAATTGTCTGTCAAAAGTCTTCTGGCCAAACCTGGCAGCTGTCAGCACCTCCCTGTTTATTTGTGGAGCTGGAGGGGGCAGGAGGAGGAGCAGAGAGGGGGTGGAGGGCAGCCATGCTTTGGGATGACATGTTCCCTCACCCAGAAACGCCCGGGTACAGCAAGCAGGATGGCCATGCAATGCAGAAGAGCTGCACAGGCAGGGCAGCGTGGTTTTGAGGGTGCAGGCTCCAACCGCTGCAACTGGAAAAGCACCGGACAAACTGCAGCCATCCTTACCAGCTTACAGCTGCTTTCATGTGGGCTCTGGTGGCAGAGGTGGAAGTAGGAAGGGCTCAGCAGCAGACTACCTTGCAGCTTTGCTCCTGCCTGTCCTGTTACTCTCTGAAAGGATCATCTGTGCCTGCACAGCCCCCCTGGATGTCATCGCCTTGACCACTCCACTCTCCGTGGGCTCATCTGGCACACAATTCACATTCCCACCTTGAGGGGATGATGGAAGAGCCTCCAGCCAGTCAGGCATGAAACCCCCAGGCTCGTGCCATGGGTTAGTCCTTCCTTGTGCTCGGTGCTGTATACACACAGAGCACAAAGCATGGCCATGCCCATGCTGAAGTCATGCATGAAGTCAGACCCAGGTGGTCCTGCTCTCAGAGCCAACATGAGAGCACAGGAGCTGCAGAAACCCTCAGCACCACCCACAGTGAAGGAAGGACCACTCTTTTCCAGCACAGGTGGATACAACCTTAAAAACCTAACCAGCTATTCGCGCTCAGCCCTTCTCGGGAGTCTCCTCCTGGGAGGGCCTGATGCTCCACGTGGCCTCTCCTCCCTGCAGCTGGCCAGGGGACTGGCACGTCAACATGAAAGGGGTCCTGCTGCTCCCAACCGGGGCGGGCTGTCCCGCTGCAGACAGATGAGGCTGAAACTCCACACTAAGCATGTATAAGGACATTAAGCTGTTGGAACTAAAGGATAATTTGAAAAGTATTTTTCTTAATACTGGCATTAGGTTTCCCCAGCTTTGCAGTTGGTAAAGGGAAAAAGAATGTCCTTACTAAGGGAAAGCAAGTGAAAGCTGAACCGGGGAGGAATTAGTGGGTGTTGGGTGCTCAGAACCAGGTCCCCTTGCTTGGCTCGGGCCAAGAAGGCCTGTTCCCAGCTCAGCCCCTGCCGAAACACGCTAGGGGTCACTGGCCTTCCCTCACTGGCAAACTGCAAGATGGCGAGAGGGAACCAAAGTGGCCATACATGCTCTCCCATGAGCAGGAGCATCCATGCTGCATCCTGCCTGCACCGAGGGTAGGGCTGCACTCCCTTTGGGGCCCTGGAAACATTCAGGTTAGGTAAACCCTCTGTTTTTCCAGAAGTGATGAACTGAAAGATTTTTTTGTCTTCATATCACACAGGAAGTCCTCTTGGGTACCTGCTGAGCTCTGCAACTTCTTTATATGGCTGCTGAGTGACCTGGTCACGAATAGGCAGCAAAAAACTCTGCAACTTTTATTTCCTTTCACATGTTTAGACCTCTCTCTTTAGCCGGGTAAATCAGCGCACAGTCAGTGAGATAAGTAGATCTGCAGTTACAGCAGCTGCAAGTGGCGCCTGGTGAGTTATGTTAGTTCTCAGCACTATCCCGTTCCCCGACCCCGCAGGGATGACAGCCCTTCCTGATGCTCTGGGGTTGGTGAGTTACAGCCCTCTGGTGCAGCCTCTCCGCTGCCACCCTGCATTCCCACCTCTGCCCCTGCAGAGGTTCTGGGGCTGCCAGCTCTGCGCTTGCCTCTGCTTCCGCTCCCTGCCTCTGCCATCACAGGCCAGGGCAGCGGGTGGGATGCGAGGTCTGATGTTGCATCCCAAGCTCCTGAGTGCAGGAAGCTGATAAGTTGGTGGCTCGGGGAGCTCAGGGAGGCATGGTGCTGGCCACGGGGCATCAGAAGAGCCCACGTCCCTCATAGAGGAATTCCTGTGCCCTTGCAAAATGCCCGCATGAACGGAGGCAGGAAAATTAGCTGCAATATGGCTTTTTGTGATCGCAGAGAAATTGCAAAAGGAAGGAAAATAAAAAAAGGTTCCGTTTTCCTCTTAGTCCCCTTCCCCACGATGCTGGAGAGGCTCAGGAAGTGCCCAGTCACCAGGAACAATGTGAAAAAAAGCCAGTACCATTTTCCCTGGTGAACCTGGCAAGATACCAAGCAGGGACCATAACACCCGACAGGAGCAGGGCTCCCTTGTGACCCTTGTGGGGAAAAGAGGGCTGGGCTCCCTCCTTTCATTTCCCTCCTCTTCCTCTGCTGAGCCCTGCTGCCATGTCCCAGCACAATGAGGAGGGATGTCTCACTCTGCCTGGGCATGCTGGGGGCATGTGCAGCAGCAAGGGCTAGCAGGGGGTCCCTAAAGAGATCCCCATCTCTGGCCTGAGTGGGAAGCAGTGGCTTGCAGAAGGACACATGCTAGGTCACGCCATCAGCCTCTTTAACTTCCCATCTCACCCCCAAAATGCCTTTTGACTGAGCATCAAGGCTGCCCAAAAGCTGTTTCATCCTGAACCACTCATGTCGATGCAGACATTGTAGCTGTGAAATGTGCAGGACATGTCCCTGGGAGTGTTCATCAAATTTTGCAAGAGCTGCAACTACAAGGGTGTCTGGGCAGAACCGAATTTACCACAAGCCATGTTCCTTCCCTGCCTGCCCTGCTCATCTGGCACAGCTGGGAGAAGAGGAAAGGCAGGACTTGATCCCTGGGGTCACAGCCCTGATGCATCCCTCACAGTGGGATGAGGGGAGATCCACGGCCAGGCCAGGCCCCACCGCATCCCCATGTTGGGTGCAGGGAGGGCCCAGGATGGTGAGAAGCATCCATGCTCCCAGGCAGTGTGTTGCCAGGAGCAGGCATCATGGCTTGGCCTCCTCCAGGGCCTCGCGCATCCCCTGGGCTTGCATGTAAATGCTATGCTTCCCCAAATAGATGCTTTTCTGGGAATGTCCCATGGCCCCACGGAGGCTTGGCTGGTTGGCATCAGATGACCAAAACTGTTGTGTGCTCCCATTGTTCCCCAAGGCAGTTATTAATAGAGCACGGTAATAATAGGGGATATTTATAAAACACCTCTGTGCCTGGGAATCCAGAGCAATCTGCAAACCTATGCAAGTCCATCTGTCAGCCCTGAGCCACTCTGGTGACCACCACGACGGGAAAATGAACCCTATACCCCATTGAATGGTATGAGAAATGCGTGGGCTGGAGGGGCCGCTGCAAAGGTCCGATGCAAGACGTGAGCACCAGCACTGTGGTCCTGCAAGGACGTGGGGGAAGGAACATCCCAGACCTGGCCACCTCCCTGCCAGCAGAGCGAAACAGAGGAAGAGCAGGGGTCATAAATGCTCTTCCCCTCATCCCAGCTGCAGCCTGGTGCTTGGGGGAAAGAGAGATGCCGACAAGGAGATCAAAGCCAGCATGGTCCGCAGCAGCCCAACCATGCCCAGGCTCTCCAGGACTGTGCACAGGGCCCAGGGTGCAGCTGGCAAGGGAGGCTGGACCAGTGCTATTGCCTCTCATGCAGGGTTTGGTTAGAAGGACCCATTTGCTGCCCTCCCATGACTTCTGGGCCACAGGGACCAGGACCAAGCTCTGGGGACAGGCTGAGGATTGGAGATTAAATAGCAGAGTTTCATACTGGCAGCAAGCTCTGCACATCTCCCAGGCCATGTACAGAAGGCACACAAAAAATGCTTAGCTTTATAGATGGAAAAAGTAAAACGAGGCACAGGATTCAGTTGAAGCAAAGCCATCCCCTCTGTGCTTTATGGGCTGGGGTCAGGCACAGTGCCTGGGAGCTACCAGGTAGCTGTCTGGGCACCAGACACAGCCAGGACAGGGACTGGTCGGAGAGGTGCACACATAGCCTTGTTGTCAGGCTGTGCCACCAGGTCCATAAAACCCAAACAAATCCAGTCCTCCCCCCAGCCTCGCTTGAGGAATTAGAGAAATGAAGCCATTTATGTCTTCACACGGGCGACTGAGCCTGGCAATGACCTTTGGTCACTTCGGAGCGGGGCTGGATTTGAAATGTGAACCAGAGACCAGGAGGTGAAAACCTCCATATCCCATTACAAATCCCTGGGGATGCCCAAAGCTTGTCAAGTCACAGTGCTTTGCTGCTTATTTAATACTATTTGTATTGTAGCCGTCGCCAGGGCTCGCGTTACTGCTCAGGCACTGGTCAGCTGCCGAGTGGCTTCCAGGGCCAGGCTGTCTCCCAGCAAGGCCAGAGGCTGGGACCCTGGGGCTGGGGTGGCTGTGGTGTCGCTCCTTGCTGTTGGGAAAACACATTGGTCCTTCCCTGGCAGCAAGGAGGAGCATCACGGTGGGTGACATGGTCCGCAAGCTGGTGACAACCATAAGGAAATGAATTCACCCTTTAAGATAATGAAGTATACAGCCCTACACAGTAAGGATCCAGGTAAAATATCACTGATCCATATTATAGTGAAATTAATTGTACATATTATATATGCAGTATTGTATACTGGCTTATTCACAACCAGACAGCACTTGCTGTTGGATTATTAATGCTCTAAGACAGGAAAATCCTCTGTCTGGCTTGAGTTTGTCCTCTGAAATAACTGCAGAAGACCTGCATTTATTCAGCAAGTGGTTTGACTGACTTAAGATTTCTTTTATCCAAAGAGATGTCTAACCCATCAGGTAACAATGGCTTCATGAGAAAAGCGAGTCAGAGATAGCATGAATTTCTTTAAAAAAAAATCATATCTTTCTATAAACAGAAAATTCCCTTTCATCCCTCTCAAGCCCGCTGCACCCTACTCCTCCCCACTAATCATCTTACTTCTACTTTTGTGGTCTAAGAGGTACCAAATCATTTTGCAGAATGGGGGCTAAGGCAAGCCCCTGGGTGGTCAGGGGCAGTCTCCCTGGCGTGGCTTTGCTGGATCTGCCCTCCAGACAGAGGGACAGGTTCCCATAGCCAAACAATGGAGATTGCAAGAAGATGTTTTATAGAAGAAGTTTTAGCACCCCTGTGTGGCATCACTCTGCTATGTGAGAGCTGAGCAGTGCACGGAAAAGCTTCGAGGAGTCTGCAGCAGCCTGTGTCTGCTGATGGAAACCTGAGTCTGCTGGGAGGCCGAGCCCAGGCAATTTCCCCATTAACAGCTCAGTCTCCGGGTAAAGCCACAAACCCACCTCATGGCAGGGACAGACACCACAGGGCTCTCTGAGGTGGAGTTTCTTAGAGGTACAGCAAGGTCTCTTGAAACAAGAGAGAAAACAGCGTGTAGAGAGCATGCAGTGATAACCTCACATAGATCCATGTGTCTGGCTGTGACATTAAATGCTGTACAGCAGAAATTATGATAATTAAATTGCTTATGATGTGGGACAGCTGATGGAGGTTGCTGAAGCTGTCAAGAGTCAGTGAGGCTGCATTGATTTCCATGCAGATGCAGGGGCTCTGCTTGTTACACATGATGGGTTGTTTCCCAACAGGACTGTGGTGATTTAGGAGGTGGACCCCTATTTTCAAAGGTGAGAAAATACTTAAGTGTGTGTTTGCTGAATACCCACAGGCTTGCCATCTGAAGGTATCCAGACACTGGTCAGTGATGGAGAGAGAACAAAGACCAGTAAAGATGAATAAATCAGAGCAATACCGGTCCTGACCTCTTGACTGGTTTATTAGTTTTGCTAGGCACTAACTGCATTAAATAGGAACCCTTCTACACTTCTGCAGATGTGATGCAGGCTGCCAAAATGCTTGCACTCTCTTGAAAATACCATCCTGAGTGTCACTAACTCTTGGTGGAATTTATGCTGTTAAGTCAGTCCTGGAAACATCAGCCAAGAAGCATGCATTTCTTCAGCATCCAGCTGAAGTGCATTACCTCCAGGTGCAGGTAGAAGTGTGAAAAGCAGCTCCAGCAGCTCAGCTGACGTGAGGTAACTTGTATGTTGCAGGTGCTAGATCACATGTCTATTCTCAGCATTTTGCTGCTGGGAAGCGCCTTCCCTCACGAGGCTGTCCTGCTTGGTGCTGCAGCACATCTTGTTAACAGTCCCATCATTCCTGAGCAGCTCTCCAAGTCCCTGCTGCTGGCAGAAAGTACCTGTCGGGGGCGAAACCATGCCGAGTGCTTCGTGCTCAACAGACCAAATATATTCTGAGGGTTGTTCATCAAGAATAAAACTACAGAAAGCGAAATATGGGACTGTAAGAAAGTGCAGCACAGGTCTAGTGCTGAATAATGGAAATTCCCAAGAATGGGGCTCCCTAGTTGCTCTTCATGCACAAAGGTAATCCAATAAAGTGAATTGTCCAGTGCAATCTTACCAGTACAGCAGCTAATATATAGAATAGGATTAACTTTGGGCTCAGAGTGAGTAAACACAATCTTTGTATCCAATGCTGAATTATTCTGCCTCGGTGCACTATTGGAGTCTGAATTTCTTATTTTCCGTTTGCTTTCTTTAGCAGAAGCATATTTTGGCCAGCCTGAAATGACAACCTTAGTGAACACAGAACAGGAACTTTTAGGTTTCACTGAAACACAAGTTAGTCAAGTATAAATAATGATTATGCTGTTTATGATCCTAAAACCTAGATTGGCTTCTAGTTAAAATTATGTATCTGTTCCATGTGTTTGTTTTTGTTACTTGTGTCAGGAGTAGAGTCCAAAATACCTAGGACTACATAACAGCTTTGGGAATATCACATTTTCAGCCCAGTGGCTGGGTTGTGCTGTAGCGATTTTAGACTTCTTGAAAACACGGACAAAGAATAAATTGGCTAAGTAGAAAAAAATGAAATGTAAAATCTCTTTGAAACGATCAAAGTATGCAGCCATTGCAAAATAATCTGCAGAAACTGTGCCTTTCTTGGAGTTGCTGTGCTGAGAGCACTTCCATTTCAATGGCAGGTTTTAACAATGTCCACCTTATTTCATGCTCTGACAAACCTACAAGAGTTTTGTCTGGTCTGCGGTGAAGGGCTGTGCTGTGCCAGAAGAGGCAAGCAGCTCTGAAGGTGAGCAGAGGCAGGAAAACATGCTCAGCTTTTAGTGCAGTGCTCTTTCTTGTTGTGTGCAGAGGGAGATACTGGCGCAGGACAGCTTTTCTGTACCCAAAGGCTTGTACAAAGCTGCTCTTTGGTCTTGCAACTGAGTCAGCTTTGGGCTCCTTTACTGAAAATCTGCCTTCTTGCAAAATCTTTTCTCCAAGGCACGTGGTTGCTACAAAGTGCCTCCAGATCCCCATGGCAGCCTGGGCATCAGCCTGCCTTGCCCAATTTGTGGAGCGAGTGAGGCTTTAGCAGCTGGCCAAACTGATGCTACCAAGTCAAAGTGTCAAATTCCTGGGGGAACAGCCTGCCCTGGTGAGGGGGGCAGGCTGAGCTGGGTGCTGCTGTCGCTGAGAGCAGGTTTAGGCTTTGGGAGTTTGGCAGGCATCCGTCAGGCATTCACAGTGTCTATGGGGAGTTCATCCAGACAAATTTGACCTCCAGCATGTAGAGAGCATCAGGGAAGGGCCCTGCTTTTACTGCCATATCTAGTAGGAAAAGCTTAGTAGTTTTGGGGGGCAGACCCTGTCTTGCCCCCGAAGCGATGCGCTGTGTCCCTGCAAGCAGGGGTCTGGCAGGGAGGGCATGGCAAAGAGCTGCTCAGCTGATCCCAGCTTTACCTAGCGACCTTTTTAATTAAGGGAAATCCAGGGGACAAATGCCCAAGGAAAAGCAACGGTGGCTGCAACTGAAGAGAACAAGGCTTTGTGGGAGTAATCTGTGGCCCAAACTGAAGGGCCTTATGCCAGTTTTGCGGGGGCCAGCACTGCCCCAGAACAGGTCCCACTGCAGCCCCCACAGTGCTTCCCCACAAGTCCCTCCCTGCAGATAATGGGAGAATAGGTACAACTGGGCCAATGACAGATTTTCAGTGTATCTCCGAAAGTCTTGGTTTAACTTCTTCTGCCTTGAATTATTATGGCATCTTTGGACTTGGGACTCTTCATCTTGAGTGCTTGCACTGCCTCCAATGGGCAGGCGAGGCGTCTCAGCGAGGGAGGGCTGACATGCAGCGTGACTGGTGCTCACTGCAAACAGAGACATCAGATGCCATCTCAAGGCCAAATTTAAGTGTGGGTAATTACATTTCCCCATTTAAACCACCGGCCAGTCTCAGCTGGATAAAATGTTCCCTTCCTAGCTGAAAGTGTTGCCGTGTCCTGGGAAACAGCTGCTGTGACAAAGTTAGGGGGCAGCTGCCGCGCGGGGAGGACTGACGTATTTGTGGCACACGGCCGCCCGAGCCCAGGTACCTGGCGGCAGGAGGCAGTGCTGCCGAGGGCTCGCCCACACACTGGGAGCCCCAAGAGCCTTTCTGGACTTTGGTATAGCTTGAACCAGTGCCTGGCTGGGGAGGGAGTGGTGAGATAGAGAAGGGCTCAAATCCAAGTGCAAGTGGGATTTGTGAGGGCAGGTAAGGGGCCATCGCTGCCCGAAGCACTGCCTGCAGTGCAGCACTTGGTTTGGGACAGGGACAGAGGTCTCTGCCCATCTGGGTGCCTGTTCTCCTTGCAGAGCATGATGCCCCAACTACACGATTTTGATACGGCTCAGTTTGCAAATGAGGCCAAGTCCAAAGACATCTGAGTCAAAGAAAAGCTGAGTCAATGGCCCAGCTTAGTGAAAGCTGGTGAAATACAGACTTTGCCCTTTTCCTTCCCTGCAGCCTTGGTGAAGTGCGCGGTCTCTCAAGTAGGTCTTTATAAACGATCAAAGTGTCTGTGTGGTTTTTCAGGGGGTTGAGCTTCCACTCACAACCCAAGGTCCAGTTTAATAATGTAGCTCGTTAAATAAACAAGTGGCTACACAGAGCCCCAGCACTGTGACGATGGAGAAGATCCGGTGTTCTCTTCCCACTCCAGCGCCAGCTGCTGATGGACATCTGTCTGTAAAACATCGTGCCTTTTATTGTTTTTAATGCAAGAAATGCCTTTTCCTGGAGACCACCACTGAATACTGCTTTGCTAGAAAGGCTCCTTCACAATCCAAACAGAGAGCAAGTGAGCATAGAGGATCCATTACCCAAAAACTCAACAAAATCTTCCTCACCCATGAAAAGTGTATGCACAGTGGAGGACGATCTTGGGGATGGGGCTTGGAGGAGGGGGGAGCTGTTCCTGGAGGGCGGTGTTCTGGGACCCACCAGAGGAAAAAACTTCCATTTTTCTATCCAATAACTCTACTGCCTGGCTAACAAAAATAATCCCTTATTAAAGATAACAGGAATCTGGCTTGTATAATGCATTCATAGAGATTGATGTGCTTCCAGTTTTCAGAGTTTCTATACCTTCAGAGAGACTAAAAGCCACAATAACGGCACGATAGGGGGAACAAGCTCTATTGCACACACAGTTTGGGTTCACTTTTTTGCTTGTGCATTTGAATTGCAGGCTTAAATCTGATTTCAGCCAGCAAAATAGAGTTGTCAAGGTATTAACCTGCCTGAAGAGGTGGCCTATTCAGCCTTGTATGCGCCAGGGAGTTGAGGGGTGCACGTATGTAACAACCTCCTTTTACCAAAGGCATGGAGCCACGCTATCTTAATTCTCATTCTGGTCTTTATTGGACCAGAGATTTGTTTTACTAAGAAAATATGGAAAATGCAAATGCCAGTAATATGTTCCTTTAACTGAGCCAAATTCCACATTCTCTTATGCTCTTAGATACCTTCACCAGCAGCATTATTGTGTCTAGTTTGCAAAAAGCACAGCAGGCTCTTAGAGCAAGAAAGCTCAGCAGAGCCACTGCTACTGTCCCTGAGGGGGGCTGCCGCAGAGTCCTTCGCTGTGGGACAGAGGCAGCCAGAGGGCTACAAAGCACTGTGTTGCCACAGGTCACCTACAGTCACCTCCACGCTGGCACACATCCCCCCCGCATCTATTTTGTGTGGGAAGAGGTATTTCAGCCTGACAGGTAAAATCAGGCATTCTTACAGATCGGTCCTGGAGGAGACATCATCAGTGGCGAGATAGATGCTAATTGCTAATGAGAAATGGTCCATCGGAACTGGCAATGGCCCCAGGCTCTGAGGTGGTAAATAACCCTAGTGCTTTTTTGGCAGTAAAGCAAAAATCTGTTTTTGTGCAATGGTCAGCACAGGAGAACTCAACCGGAGCAACCTGGCGTATGCAAGGGGGGTCCCAGGGAGAAGGTTAATCCAGGGGTTGTTTTACTGCCTCGCAGGATTTGTGATCCATTTTTGTGCCCGGAAAAGGTTTACTTCAGTATAGGAAAGTTCCACCCGTCTCAGAATAGCTTTGGTTTTCCGAAAACAATCTGATGCCATCAAAGATGATTTCACCCTTTGCCTCTTCGCGGGTGAAATTGCAGCTGAGTGACATTCTCACGTTATGCAGGGACAAGCGCAGCAGAAATTCCTCTGATTGAGGAGCGCTAAATTGCAGGGTCACCTTGTCAGCGTGGCGAGGAAATCCCTGTTTGGGTCCCACCGAAGGCAGGTTTGAGAGGGGCCTCAACACATGTGGCTCCTTCCCAGGACTTGGCTCTCCCACCCTGAGCTCCCTGTGCAATGGCAGGACCATGAAAGCACGGAGTACGGATGTCCATCTCCCGGTTCCTTTCATTCCTGTTTTTCACAGATGAAAAGCATGATTTCCTCCTGGTAACACCCAGGAGCTGGCAAGTTTCAGACTGGAATGATTTCTTTTTTTTTCCTCTGAAGATCTGTGATAAAAATAACCCCAGGGAAAAAAAAAAGCAAGCACTCAAACCCTTGAAGGCCTGACGCAACCTTCACTCACAGGCACACTACAACCAACAATACCATAATAAAGATCTGAAGTATCACCAAGAAAAATAGGAAGCAGCCAAAGAAAAAAAGGTCACCGCAAGCTCGCTGTAAACACCCTTGCTTTGCACGTATCTCAGCTTTGCCGGTGTGATTGCTAGCAGGCAAGAGTGTGACGCTGCATTTTCGGTGCTACAGTATTTATTTTACACTCTGGCTCTGAGACTGAGCCTCCGAATGTAAAAACAATCAGAAGGCTGAAGTGTAAATTCTCCCTGCTGATTTATTTACTGTTGTGTTTTTATAGCACCACATGGCTCTAAGTTTGCACGGGGCCCATTCAACCAAAACCCATGTCATACACTTCGAGAGAAATGAATGACTTTATAAATTCTCTACAATAATAATCCCACGTACAGGAATGCATGCAGAGAACACCCAGACGGGGCTGGAATGTTTTAAGAATATAATATTGTGCTTTTTTGGTCAGGGAAACACATTTCTCTCAGGGATATGTGGTGTGGCCCAGGCTCCAGCCCTGTCTGCCTACCACCTGTAATGAGCCCTTTGGGAGATTTTAGTTCAGGCCACCCAAACTGTGAGCTGGGCAAAGAGACATCAGCACTACGAAGTTAACAGCCTTAATGAAGCCCGGCCCAGAGGAGACTCAAAACATCCACAGTGGGGGAAAAAAAAGGAAAGAAAGAAAAGAAAAGGCTTTGATAGGAAAAACATCTGATCCTTGTTCTCTAATCTTTGCTTTGTTAGTTAAAGCATCTTTAAAGGGCTTAATACCCCTGGAACAGGGACCTCTTTCTCTCCCTTCAGAAACACCAATTAGAAAAGCAGGAAACTGCTTCCAGAAAGAGGGACTCTTTAAAAGAAAATTTAACTTTAGCTCGAGGGATCTGATTGCCTCTTTTTCACAAGCTATTTTTTCCTCATTGTGTGGCTGAGCAACTGTTTTCTCCAGGGCGAGAAAGCAGCTCCTCATGCCGATCCTGCCGATGGAAAGTGAATGTAGTGGGGCAAGGACAGGGGAGATTCATGGAATAAAGGGATGAGAAGACAAGAGAGTTTCTTTTTTAAATACATCAGGAATGTCACCCTTACGGGCTCGGGAGCAAGTGTGCCACATGCTGGGAGGAGGGAGGCAGCGGGCTGGGACCCAGCACCTATGCCAACCCTGCGCCCAGCACCCCAGCCACCAGCCATGAGCGGGATCGGTGCATGGCCCCTCCAGCCCTGGCAGTGGAGGCAGCGAGGGCTCAGCTGGGCAGAGGTTGTGCTGGTGGTTGCAGATGACATTGTCTTTGCACTGCTCTATCCTCCACGGGGAGAGAAAAACCTGTATTTTCCCTTCCCCAGGGGTCTCAGTGTTGGGAGCGCGGGGGCAGCACCCTTTCCCTTGACAGGGCTGGCACAGGCACAGTCAATGGATGCGCACCACAGTTGATGGCAAAGGGGCCACACCTTGGTGCAGCACAGCATGGCCAGCCAGATTTTGCTGCCAGCAGAGCTGGTCGCAGAACTCCTGGTGGCACCCTGGGGACTGTGGGCCACACTCGCCCCTGCCCCAGGGTTTGATGGTGGGAGCAGAAATGCCACTGCAGCCTGCAGGGTCTTGGCCAAGTAGTGATCACCTGGACAATGGTGGCTGCTGCCATGGGAGTCCCTGCAGATGGGTTGGACCTCCAGTGACTGTCCTCCCTGATGGCCACCCTCCTTCAAGGCTGTCTTCCATGCCAGGCCATATCGCAGCCCCACTCCAGTCACAGCTGTTATGAATGATAAATCCTCTCATCTCCACAGACCCTGTTAACCCAGAGCCTAGAAGGGAAACATCTGAACAAGCTCCTGGCTCTGTTCATGAAATTCCTGGACATAGTCCATGCTAAGATCTTTTTCTCTCTAGCAGAGTGTTTTCCTTTGGATCTCGGGGATGTTACAACAGCTGTTTGTAAGCAGTTTGCATCCAAAGTTAGCAGAGGGGTGAGCAGGGGAATCACGTATCAACTTTGTCCTCTTGAACATCCAAGAAATGTTGCAGCTACATTGGCACTGCCACTGCAGATTGAAGAAGTCGGCCTAAAAGGCCAGTAGCCATCAGGCAGCCACTCATGCCTGCCTCTGCCTGCAGACAAATAACTAGGCTGGAATGGGACTGTGGGATGCAGCCCGGCAAGGTACCTGCCTGCTGGAGGCATGCGCTGCCTCTGCTCAGGTTGAAATTTATCTCAGAGCCTGTGGCCAGGTAGAGACCAGCAGAAAGAGGTTTTCTGGGGAAGGAAGGAGGCAGAGGCTGACAGGAGCAGTTGGAGCCAAGAAGCTGCAGGGCGAGTAAGTGCTGAGGAGGCCGAGAGTGACAAGCACTTTGGAAAACCTGGTGTCTCTCTGCAAAAAGCTTGGGTGGCTGCGCAGTGGCATAAAGCTGGGCTTGAACCCAAGCCCTCATTCCCCTCCCCACATTCCTGAGCACCTTTCAGTATCCAGCCTTGAAAACAAGATACAGACCCTGGGTCCCTCCCTGTTCTCCTTTCCACCACGAGTACCTGCTCAGAGCTAGCCGAGCTTTATATTGAAAAGAGAGAAATTGCAAAAAAATGCCCATAAATCCTGCACCATAATGGTGGGGAAGGATAGACTCTTGTCATTACTGCATAAAGGATTTCTGGATTTTAGAAAGCTTTTTGCTTTCCTATACTGCCTGAAATGGTCTGGTCCCTGTAAGAGCTCAGTCCCATTGCATGAAGCTGTTGCAACCGTGATCCCTGGAGACACCTGAGCCAGTGCAAAAGGGGGGCTCTGCAAGACTGTGTGGCCCTGACACGAGACCTTAAATCTAGGACAGACAGAGCTTGCCACCTTCAGGAAGAGCTGAGGGGCCACACCACTGGGTGCAACAGGGCTGGGGGGCATGTGCAGGCCATCTGTGTTGGCAAAGCTTTTTCTATCTCTTTTTCTTCCCAGGGTGCCCCTGAGATTGTGTTACCTGTCATCATTTCTGGGAACACATGTGTTTTAAGAGACATCTTTAAAACTGTGTCCAGCAACAGGCTCCCATTTGTACATCACCCAGAGTTTGAGTAAATTGAACCACAGCTTTTTCCAGGTGCAGTGTTTGCTCCCTCAGGCTTTTCCCTCTGGAGGTGCCTTGGCTGCCCTACTTTTCCCACTGTCGCAGGTGGCACAATGCCTCCATGCTTTTACCTGCCGGCCCTGACTGACCGGCACTGTGTACTGGCACAGCCCAGCCATCCTGACAGATCCTCGAGTGTTTTTCTGGATATGATGGATTGGCACAGGCCATCAGCAGAACCCAGAATTTTTCTTTCCATCCTTTCCTGGCAGTCTTTCAGTTGATGTTGGGAGGACCTTATTTGCTTTCTTCTTCAACTAACGTTTCCCTTGGTGTTAAAAATATCGGCAATGGTGCTGACACTGGCAACAAGTCCAGAGTATTTTTTCCAGCTCCAGCGAAAAGGTGAGTTATGACTCATTGTGCTCAGTCTGACACCAAATAATTCTGGGTGTAGACGTGTGTAAGATGTGAAAGTGTTTTGTGTGCATCTGCTGGGACTGCTGCTGTTTTTCTGATGCTATTCAAGGCAGGCCAAACTGAAACACAGAAAGACGAACTGCACAACCTCTGCAGACCTCTGGCATACAATCAGCAGCAGGAACTACCTGAGATGGGGCAAGGGGCTTTGTGGATTACTGCCGTGGTGCCAGGTTAGTGCCAGGCAGTTTTTGTGGAGGGTCACTGCAGTTTTCTCCAGAATGCCAGATGCTTAGCTAAGGAGTGAGCCACATGGTCCCAGGTACAGCCCTGGTACAACCCTGGATGCTGAGGCTAGGTTAGGATGTAAGCATGTGCAGAGGTCCTTATGGATGTCACACCCTGAAGCAACCTGACCAAAATGTACATTGCAAATAATCACTCAGTAAGAGAGGAGAAACAGGAGGTGGAACTAGTCCTTGGGCTTTCCCACAGCATGAGGCAGAGAATTATTTTTACTTGCTGCCAACCATGTCCATCTCCTGCTTTCTCCTCTCCCAGCCAGAGACTCTGCTCAGTACCAGATGCACTCCCTCCAATGCTTGCTGCCACTCAGATGCTGCCTTGCTTTTGCTGCCTGACCCGCCAGACTGAAACAATACAGGACATGTTTTACAAGGTAATTCTGCAATGGGGAGGGAGAACTTGTAATTTTATGGAGCTTGTAAACTGAACTTGTAAAGTCCTTTAAAGCCCATAGCTTGGGCATTTCATCCTACTGATGCTTAGGGATAAAGGCCAGCAAGGGCAGAAGTGAAAGGGGCCAAATTCATTGCTGAGATGACTGCAGGCATTGGAGCTTGCACAGGCAATGAGTTTGCTTTTGTCTAACCATTAGCTTTACAAAATTAGCCTAGCTTGTCTCCCTTGCAGTTCTTGAGAGTCTCTCAGAGCTAGTTATATCCTTGTGTGGATACATGACTACGAAAGTCTCCAAGTCAGTGCAGCTGAGACACTGAAATGCTCAGTACTTTTGGTTTGCACTTCACCACAAAAGGTGGCATCCGGGGAGACAACTTACACCTCTGGCAAGTTTTGTTTATATGCCTCACGGTTTGGGGTGAGCGCCCCTGGACTGCAACACCACAGGAATGTAAGGTACCTGCTGAAGCAGCCCCCGAGAAGGAATAAGTAGCCATCTATTGCAAAGCACCAACCACGAACGTAATTGAAGGCAAATGATCGTAACAGTGAATATTGCAGCGGGGCTTCTAATAAAGCCTGCTCTGTGTCCTGAGCCAAGTGCTTTACCTGCCACTGTTGGCTCTGCAAGGTAATTATTCCACAGGCTGCCGGGAAGATTGATGGAGATATTCATTAAATACAAACCTGACACTTTGCTCTCTAAGCCCAAATAATCCAACCAGACTGTCTCTGAATAGGGCACCCTCCCCTTGGCATGTTTTTAATGGGGGGTTTCAAAATAAAACCAGCAGTCAAGTACCAGAGCCCAGACCCAATGGGGCAATCCCAGCTTGCTTCTGAGGGCCGAGGGCAGGTGCTCCGGCTGGAGCCAGCTGTGCACACACGGATCCTAAGCAGAGAGTATTAGGCTGTGACAGCTGCAGCTGGCTCTGAAATAAGCACTGAGCATGAAGAGATTATGATAGACTTTGCTTGTATTATGAAACTGATTTTACATCATATATGAGGCAAAAAATGTCTGTCTCTCAAAGGGATGAAAATCCTTTTGCAGGGCCAGAGCCACCAATGGAGTCAAGCTCAGGGCTGCTGGCGGGGGTCAGACTAATGCAGCATCTTCTCTGCACAGTCTGCAGCGTATGGCATAGAAAAAAATCTGTATCCAATAGTCTGTCTTTAGTTTGATGGAGAAATAAACTGCCTCCTCTCCTCTCCTCTCCTCTCCACTCCTCTCCTCTCCTGCTCTGTAGTCAGCAAGTCCTTGTGCCATACAGATGTGTTAATTCATAAAGAGATCAATCTTACAGTGTTGAATAATATTAATGGCATAACTAGTACCACCTCATTAGTCCTCTAGTACTTGCCCCTCAGGAGAACAGAACTTAAGAGAATAACAAAATCCAAATTTTAAAAAATACTCTAGCTTTTTTACTAGCATCGCTGCAGCTATTAAAACATCAAAGTTGCTAGTAAAGGGCTTCTGTACAGCTGGCTGTGAATCTTTATGAGTATATTGAACTATGTGATTTGGGAACTAAAGGGATTCTTTTCTGAAGCAGATAATTTTTCTGTGACTGAAATATTGCCTAATTTCCCTTCAGTTAATACCACAAAACAATGTCCATGTCAAAACTGAAGAAAAGCATTATCATATGATTAAAGCACCAGATTATAACTTCAGACCTTTTAAAACTTTGGCTGACATGTCTTAACAAAAGAAAGTTCCAATTTTGGACATCATAAATCCCTGCAAAAATGCTGTCAATGTCTGCTACCTTCACCTGAAATTAGAGATTTTTTTTTAATAACTCTGTTGGGAACTGGCAACAAGCATGTCTTGGGCAGTGACCAGGTCCCAGGACAACTTTAGCAACAGCTCTCTAAGCAGGCTAAGGCTTTCCAGGAGCAGGGGAAGGGCTCATCCTGGGCACTTGGGAAAGGAAACTGTGCAGTCTCAGTGGAGCAAATAGGCACATTTGTCTAAGGATGGATGGTGCACCAGCAGCAAGTCACAGAATTGGAAAGTGGGGACAGAAAATGACGACTTAAACACATGATCCAGAGGAGCATGTCAAGTGGAGATGCCCTGATGGGTCACGAGAGGTTTATCTGAATCCTTAGAAAGCTTTAAGGGGGTTTGTCTTTCCAGATGAGCCATCAAGCAACCCTGCTGTGAGAGCGAGGACTCTGCCACAGGCAGCTGGACCCAGTGCAGCCCTTCAACTGCTCCACGTGTTCTTGCCCGGTCCAGGGCTCCTGCTGCTGTGATACAGCCAAGTGGGGCTGAATAGAACAGTGCTGCAATTCCCTGCTGTCAAACTACTGGAAAAAAGCAAGTAGGGTAACTGGACTGGAAAATAAGAGTTTGTAAATTCCCTGCTGGATATGGGCACATATTTGAAGCCTTGCCTGTCACCTGAAAGATGCTGCTTGGACCGTCTCTGGCCAGGACCGTGGCAACAATCTTGTCATTTACTCCTAAAATGATGTGGATGTGAAGGACCAGCTTTCTCTGTGGCCATCTTCATTGTCCACAGACAAAAAACCATTGCCTTTGCCCATGATGAGCAAGTGCAAGTCTGCAAGTCTTACCCAGGGCATAGCAATCCCCAAAAGTCTAAGCAGCCCTTCAGATAATTCAAGTAGAAAACCTGCAGTTTGTACAAAGATAACCTCTGGGTCGGGAATTTAGGGTGATATGAGCCACAGATTGCTGGGCAATAGGAGTGTTTCTGGTGCAAGTTTGCCTTGCTCTTCCCCAGGCATTGGCCACTGTTGGAGGCAAGAGGTGGGCTCTGGTGGAGCTGTGGTTAAACTCAGTACTCTCTTTCCGCACCTTGTCAAGGCCCTGACTAGCAAGGGCAGTGGGTGGGAACCAGGGTCTCCAAGCCACTTTGCAGGGCAAATTATACTTGCTCTTGACTCTCTTTCAAAGCCAGTGAAAGGCTTGTGGTTCCCAGGGTGCATCTGACCCCTCTGGGATGGCTCCTCACTTCCTGCATGAGCCAGGTGTCGGCTGCGGTGCCTGGAGAAATCTGCATGGGGAAGCAGGATGCATCACGGCTTCACACTCCTCTCATGGCACTATTTAGTCACTGGGGTTGTGGGAAATAGCCTGAGCTATCCAGGAACTGACAGTGGGACCCCATCCTGTTATCATGTTCTATGATGGCCCATCAGGAAATGACATAAATACCCTCATTAGTCTCTATTTTATTTTTCACCATTGTGAAGCATCTTTTTTGTTTTGTTTCTGCAGGTGACCAATTGCAGTGCCCTATCTCCCCACATCCTGCTGGACAAGGTCTGCCTCTGTCCCTCTGAGAATCAGGCAAAGGATGTGCCTGTTTGCCAGTGTTTTTTCTTGCTGCCCCAGTGATGTTGCCTGGGTCAGGAAATAAACCTATTTGGAAAGTGGCAGGAAGGCAGACTTTTATCAAGCTGCCTGGGTTGAATGTCCACAGCAAGATGGGCACCGTGCATCAGACCGGACAAGTGAGAATATGAGTTCACACTTGTCTGGCTGTTGTGATCCAGAGTGACTCCAGATTGCTGACCCCTAGCAGCTGATTCCTTCCCTCTTGGAAACTTGCATCTGCTGGAGTGACCACAACTTTTTAAATTTAACTTCTGCACTTTACATCCTGCCTATCCTGAGAGGGGAATCATAGAATCATTAAGGTTGGAAAAGACCTCTGAGATCATCTAGTCCAACCATCAACCCAACACCACCATGCCTACTAAACCATGTCCTGGAGTGCCACATCCACACATTTTTTGAACCCCTCCAGGGATGGGGACTCCACCACCTCCCTGGGCAGCCTGTTCCAATGCTTCACCACTCTTTCAGTAAAGAAATTTTTCCTAATATCCAATCTAAACCTCCCCTGGCACCACTTGAGGTCATTTCCTCTCATCCTATCACTTGTTATTTGGGAGAAGAGACTAACACTCACCTCACTACACCCTCCTTTCAGGGAGTTGTAGAGAGCAATCAGGTCTCCCCTCAGCCTCCTCTTCTCCAGACTGAACAACCCCGGTTCCCTCAGCCGCTCCTCATAACACTTGTTCTCCAGACCCTTCCCCAGCTCCGTTGCCCTTCTCTGGACACACTCCAGCAACTCAATGTTCTTCTTGTAGTGAGGGGCCCAAAACTGAACACAGTAGTCGAGGTGCGGCCTCACCAGTGCCAAGCCTGAGGGGCACGATCCCTTCCTACTCCTGCTGGCCACACTATTCCTGATACAAGTCAGGATGCTGTTGGCCTTCTTGGCCACCTGGGCACACTGCTGGCTCATNGCCTTTCATGAACCCAAGGGAAGCTCCCTTTCTTTGCATCCTTGGGAATATTTTAAATATCACTGCAACTTAATTGCTCTCTGAGAGTTACACACCAAACTGCTAGCCAGGGGAGAACCAGCCTGGACAGTGAATACAGGAAAGACATTCACCAGCTTGGTTCCATTGTCTTTCCCTGCTGTGGTCCCAAGCTCTTTGAGGACAGCAGTATGGATACCATGGGCCCAACAAGCATCTTGCACTGAGCAGGCACCAACCTGAGACCTAGGAGAGAGGAACCCTCTTGTCTGCTCATCCTGCTCTGAACAGCCCAATGCATAAAGACCCAGGGAGAACTGTCACAGGGTGATTTTCTGATTTACAACAGGACTGTGGTAGAGTATTTCTAGCTCAATTAACAGCCATTTTGTTAATTCTTAATTTCTCCCATAATCTGCATATTTTTTGTCCCAGCTAGGGCACGGTCTGTGATAGGTGATGGACAGCTTTGACATTAATCCTGTGCAAGTGAAAGTATAAACTGGTTTTATTAGTTTTCAGAGTGCCAGGTCACATAAATTAAGTGGAGCATGTGTTTAATGTGTCCTGAGCAGTGTATCCTACCTTTTGTGGTAAGACAAAATGTTGTACAGGAACTTGCTTTATCTGCTTTGGCAGGAGGACCACAGACTCCCTCATGATACCCCTGGGGTGACTTTTGCCTACACTGTCACACTGGGGTTTGGCTGGGCAGTAAGACAGGCACCCTGAACGTGGGGATGTCCAGGTGCTGTGGGACAGGACCAAGGCACAGGGAAGGGCACTGCTGAGTCACTGTCCATGCTGGGACATGCACTGGTGGGGCCAGGACCCCATCACTGCCGGGACCCCAGAGCAACGTGTTTGAGGACCATGGCAAGGGGCAGACGCCACAGAGAGGCCTCAGATGCCTTGGTGGTATTTGCGTACCACTTTAGCAAGCGGCTTGTGTGTCACTATTAGTAGCCAGGCCCTGTTTGCTGTAGGGCTCCCCTTCCTCCTAGCTCTCACCAGACTCGATGTGGATGAGCCAGTCCTCACCACGCAGCTAGCTGGGACATGAGCTCACTCACCTGGGGCTGCAGGAACAAGAGGGTGATGGTAAAGCTCAATGCATGATCTTAGCAGCAAGTTCTGCTAATGGGGACAATCTTAAAAATCCCAGCCCTAAGGGGAAGCCAGGAAACTGCTAAGGCTCAGCACCCTCTTCTTCTCAGCTGGGGACTGTGTGGTGACACATGTGATGAGATTGGCATGGGTAATATGTCTTGATGCCATCCCAGGGGCCATGTGTCACATTTAGTTATCCTTCTCCTATACAAGTAAGAGGGGAAGCAAATGGGAATGGTGTCTTGCTATTGTATTCCTTAAGCATCGACTTTCCTAAAACTTCAAGAAACAAAAATTTCCTCCAACTTAATTGTAATAGCATTGCTGGGACTGCACTGGCACTAGATGCTATATTTGCATTTAGGGTGGCCTGCCTATCCCTGGGAAAAGGGTTTTTTACTATTACTAGAGGTTATAGATGGGGGAAACTAAGACAAAGTGAGATGATACAGTGGGTGTGCTGGCAGCGTGTGCAGAACCAGGAGCCCAGCCTGTATCTCTTGAGTGAGATTTGAGTGACATAACGATGAGACCAAAGAATACTTCCTGAAATTATTTCACTGCAGCCCAGCACGTCCTGCATCTGAAACTCAGCTGTTTAGGGCAAAGCTGTGCTATGGAAAAAATAGTGACTCAGCTCTTTACGGGTTCCACTGCATTTGTGTTTCCTATGGCACACGGTGAGTATCCCTCCAAGGGCTCAATTTTTTTTGGAAGGAAAGGGTGTAACCAATTCATTAGTTGACCCTGGCATCCCTGATTTGCATAGGATGCTTCTCCTCTGTAACTCTAGAATAATGGCAGTGATTATAAACACATGACGGAGAGGGGTGAGGGTGGTGAAAACCATTGTAATCACACATGGGGCAATGTGCTGACGGACAGGCTGTGGTTGCAGGATCCTGGGCTCTGGGCAGCCTGCTGAGCTCCCACACGCCGCAGGAAATCCCCCGAAGCGGCTCGGCAGCTTTCCCCTCATGAATTCAGCTGCCCCCACAGGGGTCCTCCTGACATGGGGCTGTTGTAATTGGGCACCAGAGAAAATATAATATTGCCTCTATGAAACATTGTCATCCAACTCCCAGATCAGAGCCTGTGATCTTTCACGTGCAGTCTAGACAGCCTGTGTCTCAGTCCTGCAGCTCAGAGCCCCTGGCTTGGCAAAGCCAGGGCAGCTGGAGCACAAAGTGGCTGGATTATTTTTGTGTACTCCTGGCGCTCGAAGGATGCAGAGACTGCTCAGGTTCTGACACAGACCGGAGCCACCTTTGGGCTGATCTAACCAGTGCCAACTGCCAAGACCCTGAGCTTGACCTAGTACCATAGGTGGGCCCATGCTCTCCCCTGACCTTAAATATCCTCTCTTGATCTTATTTGGATATCTGAGTTTTGCTCAAAACACCTCCCATTCTTTATAGTGCCATCAGAAGAACCTTGGCATGAGAACCAGATGTGGTACCTGCTCTCCTGTCATCCACTCACTCATATACAGATTATTAATCTGTGCAGGGTTGGGATGTTATAAATGGTTCGATATGAATGTAAATCCCAGAGCTAGAGTGTTGTTCTTGGCTGCCTCTTCTGTAAGCTGATGTGCAAAACTTTTCTTTGAAGTCTGCAAACAATTTTCTGGATCTCAACAGCTTCCATATGAACTCATGGGGACTCTGTGAGAGAGACAGGCAACACCAGACTAACCTGCCCCTTGTTTTGGGGGAGCTGTCAGATCCTTCTCTTCCCTTGTTCCAGATGAATGCAGTTTTCTGACTTGCTCCCGTTGCCCCAGTGTTCCCAAAATGACTGCAGATAAGACACCAGTGACTTCATTGTTTTGCTCTTTTGAGAAGTTTTCACCATGATTTTTCTATCATTCCCACATTTTGTTTTGCATTTGTCTTCTGATTGCACTTGCTTAGACAAACAAAGTAAGAGAAGGGATATATGGCTTTGAGGGAAGAGAATATGGTCTTAAGCTCTAGACTCCTCGGTATATTTGGGTTTTCCTCTGCTTTTCCCTTTTAACTGAAAGCTTGCAAACACAGAAATAATTTACATGTAGATTACTAATGCCCAAGGAATTAGCAAGAAAAAAACCCAAGACCTGGATATTTCAACCACGTCAGCACTTATTTAAACAGTATGAATTGGACCATTTATTGTCTAATTGAGTATTTTATTTCTGATGCAGACTAGGAGCTGTACATCAAGGAAGAAGCAAGAATCCTTTTCTGTGATTAAAAAATAAAGAACTGAATAGTTCATATAGAAAGGACAATGATTTTCCTAACACTGGCAATTAGCAGTTAACTTTTATGCTTTGAGGCATAAGTGTTTCTAGCATCCATCCAACTATCCTGTCTACTTATCTCTGCCCTAACTCAATAAATGTAACTATCCTTCTCACATATGAAAATGTTCGTATTCTTGATAATAATAATATAATAATAATAATAATGAATAAATGACCATTTATTATCCTATGGCACTCTGGTCTCCAGTGGATCATTCAGGAATTATTTCCATGATCTAATTGCCACAATGGAGAAAGATTTCTTCTTATCATCATGTCCTACTTCCTCTTGCCAATGGAAATAACTAACCTCTTACAATCTTAAAAGGTCTCACATAGGCCCTTTGGTAAATCCCATTGGTTTGGGAATCTTTCTTGCAATTTCCTAGATACTGACTTTGCGCTGCTGGATATTTTTCTGGTGCAGAAAAAAGGAGGGGGAGTGGGTGCTCCTTACTGCAGGTAGAAAGGTCTGAAGAGCTGTTTGAATAGTTACTTGGCATTTGCTCCAGTGCTTAAAACACACTCTTGTTTCCAGCCCCAACCCTATTTTTCTCATAAAAACATTCCCTGATTTGTGACCCATCTGGAGGTGCCTGGGTTTTTGTTGGCTAAGTGTCCATGTCCTGAGGTGACATCTTGACTATTTGAGGATTTGTTCCTTACCTTGAAAAGATCTTTAAATTTCCAGAGCCAGAGACCCCCTGACCATGGGTTGCTGATCAGGATTGTTTTCCCATGTGGAGGAGAGGGGATGCCGCAGAGTGGCTATTGCTGGAGGCTTGTGCCTGACTCTGTTCTGGCGGGTGTTTGGGTTGGGATCATGCTGGGGAACTTGAATTGTTTGCCAGGTTGGTGTGAGAGAGGATCATCTCATTTGTCCTTTTTCCACCCAGCTGTTTTCTGGGATATGTCAGGTGTTTGTTCTATCAGGCATATCCCCGTCTGGCTCACACACCAATGCTCTGAGCACCCCGGTCACATCCCAAATACATCCCTCCCATGTAGGAGGCTCATATTTTCATTTTCATAAAGTGCTCTGTCTACTGGGACTTTTCTCAAGTTTTCAGTCCATTTATGACCAAACAAGACGGTGGTTTAAGCTAGAAAACACCTCAAGTCTCTCTCAGGACTTAACTGGTGTCTGTCATGGTCTTAATGGTCTGGGCATGGGGTGACTGCTTTGTGCCAGCTCTCCTAGTGATCTTCCTGGCTGTCACTGTACCATTTTATCTCTGGAGGGGAGCTTGCAGCAGTAATTTCTGTTAACTTCTCTTTGTCCTTCCACAAATCAGCCAGGAGGATAGTCAGCAAAGAACAGTCTTTCACTGCTTGCAGCAGGCTTTAGATGAGCTGCACACTCCTTAGTTTCAGGGAACCCAGGACCCACCCAAACATGTCTATGTTCAAAAATTAGGCCTGAATCCCACCTGTTCATTATTGTGTCAATCCACCCAAATTTCCTGCGGAGCCCAGACAAGAAACATTGATATGTCCAATGACTTCTTGTCAAAACCGTCCCCAAACCTGGAAATCCAATGAAGGCATTGGCTTCCTCTAGGAAAGATGTTCATACATGGAAGTGTGACACATGATGAAAAAGAGATTACTGGACAAAGTAATCTGTTAGCTTCTTGCTTTTCAGTGTTTTTGGATTATGTGTTTAACAGATTTCTACTCTATTGTCCTATAATTCCCCTCAGTAGGGAGGCTTATTTTAACCAAATGGACCACATTTTTACTTGTTTTTCTAAGAGCAAACCATCTGTGCACTGGGGAAGTTTTTATGGGCTATGAAGGAGCACTTATAGGTGCAAAGTATCAACATTCCTGTAAAATTAAATTAATTACCTGTTGGGAACAAGGATTCCTTTTTCCCTCGTTTGACTAAAATTCCCATGTCTGCCCTCCAGTTCCCTTCGAAACTGGGAACTCAATCAGATTAATCAAGGCTAAAGGCATTTCCGCTTGCTATTCAAAACATTGCAACTCCCCTTTGTCCTTATCATAGTGCCGTTCAATCACTCACTGCCATAGAGGAATGGGCTTGGCTGGGGGACAGGGACAGTGCATATGCTTCCTTTGATTCAGATCTACTTTCCTTCCCTTTAGAGTCACTGTAGCACCTTCCATTGCTCAGAGCCCAAAAGTAAAACCTCCTCCACAGGGATGCAACGAGATGGTCAGAGCTGGCAAATGTACTTGCCAAGGTGAAGATATCTAGATTATAATTTCACTGGCTTATCTTTCCTGTCTAAGAGGTCTGTGCCTCATTTTTGCCTTTCTTCTCTGAGAATGATGCATGACTTTATTATCCTTCCTTTATTTTTTTATTTCAGGTGTCATCAGCTATGCCATATGGGCTGCCATCACATCCTTTCCTTTTGTTTGAAGAGTCTATAGCCTATCCCATCAGACAGCTCCACTTCGGCAGGAGTATGCACAAAATTCAGTGATGAAACATAAAGTGTACTGGATATCCTGATGTGGAAAGAAACAAGGGATGCAAAAGAGGCATGGAGCTCTGCAGGAAGCTGCATAAACCCAAGAAGCCACTTCATTTTAGAGCTGGGAAAACTTTCTTTACAAAAATCAACTAGTTCCTCAGAAAATATACTCTCCCACTTCTGATAGCAATACCGACTCAATAAATGACTGCCCAGCTGTCATTTCTGAAAGCCATTTTAAAGTCAGAGGAATTCCAGAAGCAGCTCATCAGTCAATTAATTTAATCACTTAACCATAAATACGGAGAAATCACAACCAAAATGGTGGAATCCTTAGCAAAAGCCTTCCTAGTTGCTAAAACAGTTCAAGGCTCTGGATAGCAAAAGTTTGCCCAGCTTAGCCCACCATGTAGCACCCGTCTGATCACAGTCTTCATGAGCATCTGTAGAAAACATGCATATGAGAACATTAACGGCAAAGATGGGCTGACTACAGATATGTACCATGTCCCTAGGATAACAGAGTCTTCTATACTGCAGCCTCAGTCACCAGAGCAAACCCTCTGTGGTCCTTGCAGGAACTGCACATTATAGCCATTAGAAACAGATAGCAGCAGACAGAGCTAGAAGTTATACATTTTACGTTCTTACAGTTGGGTCTGTAGTCTTTATGTAGTTGATTCAGGAGATCACCTACAGTTGAGATGGAGAAGACTCCCTGTGTGAGTCCCCAAGTCCCCCAGTACAGAACCCTTCCTTACAGTCCTATGTGCAGTTGGTGCTGGCAGAGTTTTAAATGTCTTGGACAAGGGGTTTCTTTCACTTCTCTTGAAAGACTATTGGAACCCATCAGCTGGATGTCCTTTAATTTTAGCTTAGCTTGAGCATAGTCATGGTGTTAGTACAAGTCCACAGCCAGGTGTATATGTGGATATGAGCTGTCCCAGCAGGAACTCCCTGCCGAGATGGTCTGACTGGGGAGTGGACCAGTCTGTGTTGGCATGTGGCTTGCAGGAACTTGGCACCTTTAAGACAATTCTGTGGCCGTGTTCATGCAGGAGGAGGAGTTTCCCCCTTTCTTTTTGTCCATGTGACACACCACTGAAGGATCCCTGAAATATTAAAATAAACAGAAAGCTTGACTTGCAGAACCTGTCTGCTAAGCCAGGAATCACATTTCTTGCTGTAGTTTCAAACCGTCATCCAGAGACTTGTAAAATGTTGACAAAAGCCCCTTTGCCCCCAGAGCTTTCAACAAAAACAACAGCCCAGCATTTGCACCCATCCCTGAAAGAGCAAATATATTAAATCCTGTTCCTGCTTCACTCTCCTTGCTTTTACCCTTAGAAAAGGAGAAGCTCTGAGCATATTCTCCCTTGTAATTTCAATTAACTTTCCATTCTTTCTATTACAGCTGATTTAAGGATTAGAGGGCCCCAACATGCCAGATGTGGGGGGAAGCAAGTTTAATGGATGTAGCAAAAGAAATGTAAAGAACCCCCTGATCTAAAGGCCCATTTCCTGCTAAGTCTCATCACTGCCTGCTTTCAACGAGGAATGCATAATCTCTTGTTATACAGAGCACTGCTAGCTTGTAGAGTGGGACTGCTCTGAGGCTAGCTTACTACTACAAGGTGTAGTGGAGTAAAGCACAGGGTGCCCATGAGATAGAGACCTCTAACCAGGTTATAGATGGATCTAAGCAGATATTACATATATGCTGGCTATGTAAGCTCCCTTCCTCAATGATGCGCTAGACTCAGTAGTCACCATATACACGCACAAGGACAGGGCAGGGTTAGTTTGTGACTCACTCAGGAGGCCTGTGGCACAGCCAGGAGCTGAACCCAGGTCTGAAGGATGACTGTTTATGTTCCGCACAGTAGACATGCCTGTTTCTTCACCTTCATTCTAATAAAATGCCTGTTGCCATCTCTATTGTGAAATGAGAGGGACTTTTCTAAGCGACTTTGTTTGAAAAAAAATCTGAGTGAACAGAAATAATGAAGAATATTCATGGCTGGGGTGTGAGCTTCATAATAACTGAAGAATTTTTTTTATCCCATAAAACTTCTTGGTACTAAATAGATGCTCAGAAGGATGCTGGAATATCTGATTTGACTGAGACTCTTGTGAGTTTATGTAGGGTTTTCAGGTGATGATGTTTTATGGAACATATTCCAGAGCCTTCTGTCCTCATGTTTGGAAAGAAGATTCAGTTTATATGCCACCCAGAGGAACTATTGACTCTTATGCTAAAAAAAAAGATTGAGTCATTTCCAAAGGAGCTTGGTGTTCTCTTCTACACATTGCCTCTCAGCAATCTCTGATTTGAGAAGATATTTGATATGAAAAATCAATTTAATTCTAGATCCAAGCAAGCTGACTAACACTATCCCACCCTTAGGGCCAACAAGTTTCATAGCAGCTGCTGGCAGATTATCCCAGGTTAGGTGTCCAGCACTTCTAGCAATCCACAGTCAGCAGCCAGTTTTGAAACAAGGGTTTGGTGAAAAAATACCAATCATACACAGACAGATGGACTGTTTCTTTCTCTGGTTTTCTTAGGGAATACTTTCAGCTGTCTGAACACATGGATCTTGCTCATCTCAGAGGAAGGTAAGCAGGGGCAGAGAACATTCTTCTCTTGCCTACCCACCTAGCAGGACCCAAGTGGGGCTGTTGGATCCCTTTGCTGCACAGAAGGAGCATTCTAGGATCTTTCCATATTGTCAGCCTAGAGCAACTTTGAGAGACAAATTGGAAAGTTGGACACACCCAGATGAGACCTCCAGTCCCTTTGGTGAGAGGAAAGACAGAAAGGTGCCAGACAAGAGATAAAGCCTTTCTAAAGCAGCAGAGAGAGAGGGGAAGCTGGCTGGGCTGCTGTCCTCTAGGTGATGGGAGACGAAACCATCCAAAAAACCATCCTATGTAGATAGGTTCCTTGCTGGGTGAGCACCTCACCACCTGGAAGTGTTTCAATTTTCTCCTGTGTTCCTTTCCTTCTTCTTTCTCCTCTTCCTCTTTTCCTTTCCTTTTCAAGAGTGTGTTGCTAGCCAGGTTTTCATATAGCTTAGCTGGCTCTGCTTCAAATTCTGTTGAGCTCATTGAAAAAAAAGGCTGTCACTGCTTGGTGAAGAAACCTGGAAAGGCTGTGGATACCTGGGGCCTCTGATCTGGTTGAAAGACCTTGATCTTGCTGAAAGCCCAGGATTTCACTGACAACCCCTGGCTGTCCATTGCTTCCTTTACGCTTAGTTCTCTTGAAAAGCAGACTCCAGGGCTACAACTAAAAACAGTTAATATCCCACATTTCAGTAAGATTAGACCTCTGCTCTAGCTCTTCTTCTGTACAGAGATCCTGTGTCCACAGAGAAGGTTGGGCTGCTGACACCTTGTTCTCTGGGATTTCTGCCTGCATCTGTATGATACTGTGCTGTGCACAGCAGATGCTCAGACCAAGCATAAGAGCTTTAATACCAAGGAGTCCAGTGGATGACATCAGGAACTAATCTGGTTTTGGCAACAGGTATTAACCAAACCTGGTCTAGGAACCATCTTAACGTCAAGAGGCAAGAGTTGGAACAAATAGTTTTGCCACATAGAGAAGTATTTACATTGGTCAAATCAGGCCAAACAGTCTCTACCTCAGCAGCAGAAGCAGTGAAAGATGAGAACTGGGCTGGATTTCAGCAGTAGAGCTATGGTAATCTCCTGAATGGATTACCTTGTGCCTTGGGGATGTTCGCATTCAGTTTAAGAGAGAGGACTGCCCATACAAGCCCCAAGGACTGAAAGGGCCAGAAAAGCACAGACTTAGCATCTCAACAACTCACAGAGAAGGTGACAGAGAGATGATGGGACAGAGGAGGGCATAAAATGGTAAGCTTTTATTAGGTGCGGATGATAACAAACGTGCTAGGCAATTGCCGTGTGTTTGGTGTCCCAGGAAAACTGACTCCAGAGCTGACACCTAGGGAAATGAGCTCTCCACACTGTAAAGCTCAAGAGCTTTGCTGAGAATGTAAGTCAGCTCTTTCTTCATTGAATGCTGCAGGAGATCAAGTGAGAGAGCTTGTTTCACCTGAATCAGCAAATCATTGCTAAGTCATTGCCTGGGCTCATCTATAAACACAGCAAGGCTATCTGTCTGGCTCGCTGGCCACCCTAAGTGCTGGCTGAGTGGTTTGCAGTTCTTCAGCCACAAGTGTTGGGAGCAAGGTGTGAGATGCTGTACTGAAATCACCAGCTGACAACTTCCAGGGGAGCTTGGGAAGCTCTCTGCAGCCTGTTCCCTCTCACACTCTCTGACTCCCATGACCTCTCCACAGATGTGTAAATGGCACCTGAGAGGCCTGTGTGCAGAGCTGGTAATTTGTCCTCACCCAGTCTATCCCCCGCCGGTATGCAGAAACATGCTTGGTGTGAGAAATGTGTCCTTGGCACAAAGCCAGGTCCCAAACAGACAAAGAAATAATGTTTACCCCCAGGGCCTTTCTGACAAACAATAAAAAAGCAATAGAGTCAAGATAGATTACACGTCAGCTAAAATATTACCTCTTCCTGCCAATTCCTATAAAAGGAGGCAAAACTGCTCTTCACTCTGAACTAAAACTTCTGTTAAAATACTCAAGGAAAATAATCATTCAGACAGCATCTTTCTTTCTAGCCAATGACATTAATATTCTTGTTAAATCTTTATTGTGACAGTCTGCTTTACAGGATGCAGCAGGCGGTTTGCTTTCTTTGAATACAGAGTTGCACAAAGGACTAGAGGACATACAGCCAAAGATGAATGGTCTGAGGATAGCATCTTTGCAAGCAGAGGAATGGTCTAAATCTGCTTCTGGCAAGTACAGAAAGCAGCTTTAGGTTGGTTGTTGGCTTCTTTCTGCCCTGTGCATAATCCACTCTCAAAGGCATCAAGACAGCCATTGCTACTTGGGCATCAGAGGGTATGATGAGTGGGAACCCCAGTCTGCCTTCACCTGAGCCAGCAAACAGCATGCTAGCTACTAACTGGATGCCTGTGCTCACCTGAATGGGTCCTAACCACAGGGAGATGAATAGGCACCATGTGAATATTTTATTCAATAAACTTGGCTCTGCTGTTGTGTGGAGGGTGAGGCATGTGATTTATTACTTACAAGAATTTGGACAGCCCCTAGCTTAATGTGAAAACACTGGCAAGTGTCAGGAAATTAATGAACTTTACACACATGGTTACTGATGGCTTTTATTAGCAAACAATTCTGGATATCCTCCCTTTTGAAACAATGCCACTGGCCAAGCAGAGCAAAACACCTATGTGGGCCTAAGGTGGCAAATCACACGCTATCATTTGCAAATAACTCATAGTCAGATATTTGTCTGGGTAACATCAGCGAGAGGCAAAGGCTCTGCTTAGGAACATATACAAGAAAAGGGCTTACACTTCTGCAAAGCCTGGGTAAGTTTTCAACAGGCACCACCTATAGCAGGGTTCAACACAAACGCGAAGCCACATCAAGCCATTACTCTGTCCATTCACTTTGATGAGCATCACTCAGAGTCTGTGGATGTCTATGCCATGGCATGAGCTGACAAAGGAGAATCATGCCTTTTCCAGTGAAAAACAAGATCAGACAGACGAGATAAGCTTGAGACAGGTTTCATGGCTTGGCAAACCTAAAAATTCCTGTTACCGAAAACTACTCTCTGCACTCAACAGAACCTAATTTTGAATACTGGGCCTCCATGTTGGTTATTGGATGAAAATAAATGTTCCTGTGAGTCAGCCAGATCCTACTTACAGCCCTCCATGCTTGTCTAAACCCAGAAATCTGGCAGTGAGACAAAATGTTTACTCACAAGCGTCTGTACCTGAAATGGAGAGTTCGAAGTGGCATATATAAAGTAAGTATTTACTCTACAAAGTAAGATCTTTTTCAATAAAAAAAGTTGAAGCATGGAGTCCTGGCTCTCCCGAAGCCCATGGATGGAGTTTGCACAGTGGATATCAGGCAATACAACATCATGCTATGCACAGACACTGGTTATTAAGTTCTGCAGAAAGGATCAACTCATTCTGCATGAGAGTTCAACACTCACTGGTGTCCCGCTTTGGAGTTAAAAGATCACTCAGGTCTTAATTAAGTACTTAAACATATGCTTACTCAAAGCTGTTCAAGGACAAACTGCAATGGTAACTAAGCCCCTCCAGTTTAATGGCGCTTAAGAATGCATTTAACTGGGGTTATTAACATAACCACTCTTACCTTGGGTGAGAGGGTAACTAAAAACTGCCTTTCAAAGAAAGAATAGCAATGGAAAACTAAGAAACACATCCAGAAGTAATGAACCGCCTTATAGCCACATATGACCAGTCCCTCAGTCAGGAAGCACTCATAAATACTTATTTCTGTTCTGAATTTGAAAAGAAAGAAAAGTGGCATATTTAGATCTTTCAGTGATAATGACACCCTCTCTGGTCCACCAGAAACTAGGGAGAACTTTCAGCAGGAAGCAGTCAAGTGCTTTAAGATCAGCAGAAGTGGGAGCTGTATGACCTGCTACTTTTGGTTTTAAGGAAATTTTGGAACATGAGGGAGATTCCACGAGACTGAAAAAATTGCAAATTGAAACAAACATTTCAAACATTTGAACAGGGGTGGATGGGAACCCCCAGGTGGTATTAAGTCAGTTAATCTGATACTGCTTCTGGGTTCAGTTGTGGAAAGACTGATACTGGGTACAAGCATTGAAGAATTTAAAGACAGCGTATTTCATGTCAGTCAGCATAGTTTTGTGGAAAATAAGTTTTGCCAAACTAACATTTTATTGTTTTTTGATGGAACTGCAAGTTTCATTACTAAAAATGCTTGTGTTGATATAATACAGAGAGTTTCCTGTAAGGCATAAGGTTTGTTTACAAGACATTCTGATAAAAATAGTAAGCACTCTACAAAGCAGTGTAGCATTTCTTAAGTTCATTACAATTAGGAAACTGATAGAACACAAAATAGATGTAAATGAGGAACTGTGATGAAATGGAGCTGTTTCTGGTGGCCTCCTAGCAGGCACTGCTCTTGACCAAATACTAGCCAGTTTCTTTCTTAAAGACATTGAATTGAATGCAAATTTAAGTAGGAATAACACCTAGAACTGGCTCAACAAGTGAATGTGGTAGTTGGTAACAAGGATGAAAAGCAGCTCCATAGACTGCAGTGGAGTTCTGGCTTGTTTGATCAATATGCACTGGAATTTGACCAAATGAAAAAAACAAACAGCCAGTGTGAAAACTTGAGGTCCCATTTCTAAGACGTGAAGCACTAAAAACATTGAAAGGGACCTAGGAAGCACAAAAGTATCAGCACAAAATTATGGCTAAGAGCATTTGAACTCAAAAAGAAGAGACTGTTGGGGGAGATGAAAATTATATCATCTTTGCCTGAGGAATTAGTGAGACCGCTGCAAGAATATCCTGTCCTGCTCTTGGACCTACCCTTCAAAAGGATGTGGAAGAAATTGCGATGACTCAAAAACGTATATCTAAATGAGATAAGGTTTGGAAACTACGCCAGATAATAAAAGGCTTATGGAACGTACTCTATGTAGTTCATTGAGGAGAAGCTGAGAACAGACTTTGAGGAAAGCTGCAACATTTTCTGTGTTCATTTTCACTTGGAGTGAAACCAAATTTTAAAACTTGACATCTTTCGTGAAATGGATCTCCTGCTTTCTGAGCTGTTCTCATCACAGAGATCCTAAACTCCAACAAATCCTATGCCAAGGGTAACATGAAGCTGAATTTTAACTGGAGATTGATTAAATTTCTTTCTAGGCAAATCATTTGCTGGTGCATGCAGCTACAAAATTACACACCCTGATGTCATGAACATTTCTCCTTGCACCCAAAGAGGCCATGTGGCTGAGAAGTGGTTAGAGAAGGCGAGGACTAAGCTGTGAGCATCCTGGGCTCTAATCCCACCTAAGCCCCTGCCCAACATTTTGAACCTAAGCAAGTCATTTAACCCCCTCAGCCTCCAGTCTGGCTGTAGAACTGTGCAAAAGTCAAGATCTTGCTGAAAAACAGATGTTGCATCTTGGCTGAGCTTTACATTTCGAAAAAGTAACTCAATGAAAACACCTGCTTGGGAATGCAGGCAAGCGGATGGACGGAAGCCATTCCAAATACTCTAAATGCACACTATTCACATGGATTTTCAGGGAGAGGCTTTTCCCTGATGATCAGGTTATCCCAGCAGCATCCCCAGCATCAAATTCACCGTGGTAGCACATATAGTGCTGCCAGCAGCCAGATTTGAATTTTGTGGATTGGCAGCCTAGGCAGTCCTACTGCCCCAAGGAGGGGTGGCGGGTGGTAGGAGCTTTCTTCCTACCATCTAGTTTGGAGCAGACCAGTGAGCCCTGCCACTGGAAAGCCCTCTGTTTCACATTATATTTATTCATGTGCTCGTTTTTCTTGTTTGGTGAATGTTGCATGTCAATATTTAGTCATTGCTGTGGAAACAGCAACACACATGCAAAAGGAAAGAAAAAAAAAAGAGGAGGGAAAGAATAGAAAACAGCATTTTAAGGCACAACCAATTTGGCTGTATTTGCCCATTTGACTCGGGAATGTGAGTTCATTTTGCCCACGTGCCTGCAAAGGGAAACAGGAATTGAAAGGGAAGTGGTACCAAACTGTTTATTTGAAACTGTGGGCAAGAGTGGGAGCTGGAACGTCTGGGAATCCCATCAGGCATCCTCTGTGCGTGCACAGCTCCCGGGAAGAGCTGCCTGGGGCCAATGCTGCAACACAGCTGTTGTGTTTCCAACTACCTCTCCTTCTTTCCTGGGCTTATGGGGTAGCCTGACCTCCTCTTGGAGGAGTTCCCTTCCTGACACTAGGGCCTTGGGCAGGCTGGATCAGAACTGAGGGTGGGCAGCGAAGACCAGATGCACATGCAGGAATCTGAGGCTCATTGGGTTGGACGTGGAAGAATATAGCACCTCTCACTCATAGATAGAGCTCTTCTCCACAGCTCCTCTGCTTTTGAGTGGGTGGTATCTGCAGGGGTGAACTGGTGTAATGCAAAGGCTTCCTAGATTAGATGCTGGAGGCCAATACAGAGGAGTTGTGACCAGTAACATCAGCTTATGTGTCTGCCCTGCCCTGCTTCAATGCACATAATGCTTGTGGACAATGCATCTCCTGAGAGTGTTTCCAATGAAAGCTACGTAATTCTGAGTGGTGCTGGAGGGATCTCTCCATCCATCAGCAGCAAAGAGGCAATGGGGCCCTGGGGCTCCTGACCTTCCTGTTAATACGCAACTTGCATTGAAAAAGCAGCGACAACAAAAAGATAATATTCAAAAGGCTTTTGCTGATAAGATGTACGAAACACTGGTTACAAATGAAGTTTCAGTGAATAATATAAAAAATTGCCCAGCATTTTTTAAACTTCATTTAAGTTGCTGCTGACAATATGTACCTGCTGCATAATAAAACCTAAATGACATTAGGAAAATTCTGGATTTTATTTACAAGAAAGTACATGGGAAAACTCCATAAGTTTTATATTTGAGTTAGACTGAGTTTGGAAAAAAAATAAAAGAAAACGTGGTGACTGTGCTCTCCAAGGAATATTATTTGCTTCATATATAGCAACAACTAGGGGAAATCTCCTTTGTTTCTGTTGTTGAAAGTGGAAGAAGCATTTGGAGGAAGAGCCATCAATACAGTGAAGAGTAGTTATTATCTGTTACACCTGGCAATGGGTACATCCTGACTAAAGATACAGGGATGTGCATGCAGAGACCTGAGGAAAAGTCTAACCTGAAAGAAAGGTCATCTTGTGCTGCCGGTTAGGCCTGCAGGGTTTGTTCTGCCCAGGCTCTAGTCTTTCAATACGACATTACCCTCTGTCAAAAAACGCTGAGGCTCAGTGAAACCCTAGAGAAAGGGGAGACTGCAACACCCCCCAGGCTTTGGCAATAGTTATAGAAAATGTGTGTGTGTTTAGATCATTGATTGCAAAAGAAAAATGGCATTAAGTTGGCACAAGAGAGGAATTTTATACCTGTCAGTTTTTTGCACAGGTCTGTAAATGGCAAAAACTTTCAACTTCTGCCAGAAAAGCATCAGGGTTCCCAGAAACAAAGCCAGGGAAATTATATATCTAGACCAAGTACAAGAATTTTATTTTGATTTCAATACAGTCACTGTGGATATAAGAGCTGAATAAGTTTGGAGAGACTTGATGTAATCTAAAATGGAAATAAATCTTGGTACGGAGAGTCACATCTTACATTTCTGCACTCAGATCAGCCTGTAGCATATAAGCACCAACATAAGCCTCTTTAGGAGATATATCTAGAAGCTACATTGACTTACAATCACTGATGTTTGGGAAAAGTCTAATTTGACCTCTCAGGAGCTAGAATGTTGGAACTGGAGACCAAGAGTCATTAAGCACAAGGCAAAGGTGGCCTGCAGTTTTGTCCTCTCTGTGCAAGTGCTCTCCAGATTCATATGATGGTATTTGTGCATTTCCTGCCTTCTCATGTGGGCAGGGACTAGCCTCCCTGTTTGGGCTAAGTGGAGGAAGCAAACCCCAGTCATCGCCAAAGCTGGCCTGTTGGCTCCGGCCCAGCAGTGCACGGGGTCTTTGATGCAAGGTCTTGGAGTGACCTCGTGCCGAGGAGGAAGTCAAAAAACTGTCCTGCAGTGAGGTGGGATGCCCTTTACATGGGCCTCCGTGTGAATCTCATTCTAATAACTCAGGATTGACCCAAATAGTCAAGTCCTTCCACAATTCAACAATTAAAGATAATCTTTACAGTTGTGCCAAGCCACTTACAGGTCTTTCTAGGATTCAAAGTAGTGCTGTTGGGTCCCAGGTCTAAGGAGATGTGTGGGTCAGGCTCCAGGCAGGTATCTAGGGTTGCCAGTCACTTTGTCTGCTCTTCCTTTTGGCTTTCTGATTTCCATTAAGAAACTGCAGAAAGCAGCTTTTTGGTTTCTGTGCCATGTTCCCATCCAGACCTATGATATCCATTCTTGGAGAGGGTGTGTAACTTGTGCCAGGTCGGCACTGTGAATGTTGAGTACATGCAGTCCCTTTTGAATCACAGGAAGTATGCAGGCTTTGGAGATTATCAGCCCATTATTAACATTTCAGAAAAATATAACGTGGTTTCCGCTTTATCTGTTTACTCTGTGGCTGATAAAATATTAACATTTTTCAACCTCCATTGAATAATCCCTGGTACCCATATTCCCAGACAATATGGTGTGTGGCTTAAATGGATCACCCCAAATGAAGCTGTTTCTCTTGGCTACTGTCATACAGGAAGCTGGTGAGAAAAAGGCTGTTTGCACAGGATTTAAGCATTTAAAAAAAAAATTATGAAAACGTGATGCTGAGGGAAACATCAGGCAAGTAGTAAAAGTGCTTTGCATGTGCGCAGCTGTTTCCTGGACATTTCTTTCTATTGCAGGGGCACTTGGTCTACAGGAAATTCCAGTTCACATACAATGCCAGTCTCCCCAGAAAATGGGCTCTGGGCTCAGCTGTATTGATCTGCTTTGTGCAACTGGTGGTGCTGGAGATTTCACCACCTGCATGCCCAGAGGCAGCAGGGACTGTTTGATTCTAAATGGTTTGTAGGAAACAGTAGTAAATTCACCTCCATCTGTTTGATAGCAGGGGTATTGTTTCTCATGGTTAGCTTTAGTCCTGTCCAGGTTAGATATTGGTCCAGATATAACTTAAGACCACCTAAGCTCTCTGGCAAGTGGCTGGCTCTGGGCTTGTGCTGCACACAACATGGAGTTGTGCTTTTTGGTGGGAGCTCCAGTGGAAAGAAGCAGAACTATAAATCCATGAGCTGACGCACTGGCACAGGCTGAGAGTCTCACATCAGTCTTCTCCGTACATCCACAATTTGTACTGAGTTTAGGGGGTCTGAGAAATTAATGGTTTCTACCGGCTAAACTGTCTGGGCTGTTTTTCCAAGTTTAGAATAGTGACAACAGGAGATGGGTACAGACTCCAGCAAGTCCAGATAAACTTTACATGTTTAGCATTTTCTGTTGGATAGAAACCCTAACATGCTCCGAGCACTGGTAGGGCTCATCACATGGCAAATCCAGCCGTGTTCACTTCTCATCCGGAGGTGCTGGGAGCAAGACAAGTGCAAGCAGGGTTAGCTGGAGTTCCCATTCTGCTGAGTTGGCAGAAAGCCTCGTAGCAGCAGATGCAGGGGGACTGAGATGATAAATGGACTTTGGAAAGCAACCCAAACATGTACATACAAATTAGTATTTAACATACAGTTGATATTTGCAAATTATCCCCTTGTGATTTAGCTCTTGAATGAAAGCAACTGTGTTAGCTGAACAAACAGTAGCAGAGGGAGCTGCAAAAATGCACCTATACTCCCACCCACAGCGGTACCTTGGCGAGTCTGCACGCCAACCCTGTACACGCGTTCACACGAAGCACATAAATTTCCCAAGCATGCTGTGAGAGCCACCCAGCCATGGTCTCTTCTCCCAGTCTACCAGGCACTGTAAGCCACGCAAGCCACCCTCGCAAGCCACTAGCCCCTGAGTCAGGGCCTCGGACTGTGAGGAAGGGGCTGATGGCAAATTGCACTGTCAGCACACAGGTCGCTGGTGAAAGGCAGACAGGTGGCCGGGCGTTTTGCCAGGTGTTTTGGCAGAAGGCGAGCTGGGTCACTAGCCCAGGTTTTTAATGGGAAGTGATGTCATGGAAACACATGAATCATAAATAATTTGACACCAAAAGGAGCAAGATGTGGTGGCTCAAAACCTGAGCACCCGCCTTGGCATCCGGAGTGACGCAGTGGGCTTGACGCAGCAGGCCAAGCTCTGACATGTGTTGTGAGTCCTCCAAAACCACAGAACTCCTCCAAACATCAGCAATCAAAACCAGCCTGGCCTGAGAGTCCCTGTGCTGAGAGCTTGCACTGCCCCGGCGCCTGTGGGAGGGACTGAGGCAGAGGTGAGGAAATCAAGGCTGGGCAGCATAGTGAGCATCCTCCGTGCACGCTTGTGGTGCAGCCAGCTAGTTAGCCTGCAAGGTGTTGGGACAGCATGTCCCAGCTAAGGAGCCCACTTGCATTCAGCAAATATGAAAAGCTGGTGAATAGCTGCCTCCTGCCATTGCTCCTGGCACCGCGTGCTCAGGGCTGTGCAGGGCAGGTAGCCCAGGTGCCTGAATGCCCAGACGAGTGCTGCCTCGACTGCACTCTGCAGGGACCTACCAGGAGTGGCACAACTCATCATCCTCCCCCTAACCCCACGGCAGGGCTGGAGTTTTGAGGTATCAGAAAGGTGGTGTTTCTCAATGGCCCACATTTTGCAGGTCAGGTCTTTCCCAGCCAAAAAAAGAGGAAAAGGATTACATTTCAAAATAGTTTCCCTTCCCTTTGGAGGGAGAAGTCAGAGGTAGAGCCAAGCAGCTGCTACTATGCATGATTTAAGGAGATAAGAAGCAGCAGCAAGAGGGAGAGACTGGGATTTACTGTATCAACCCTAAAAATAGCTGTTTAGAGGAAGCCTAAGCCTGGCAAAGCCTCACTGGGAGTTGCCCCATACACAACAGCTCAGCTCAGCAGATGGCATCCAGGTGGGGAAGATCTGGCTTTGAAGAGTTTGTCTCCACCATCACCACTTTAACCTAAGGTACCACTTGACACTTGAGGTCAAAGTGGCTCAGCCCCTTGGGTGGATGTCCCTGGGAGACAGGTCACACTGGAATACACTGAAAAAGAGCTGTCAACATGGCAGCTCCCAGTAGTTTATAAAAAGAAAGTTCAACTGAAGCCAATATAACTTCCTTTTCAAGCATCTCTGAACAGGGAAGTGACTTGCCTAAGCAGGTTGGTGACAGACACTAGCATGGAGAGGGGATCTCCAGGCTGCATTTACAGCCGAACCAGAATGACATGCCCAAGTTGGCAACCAGGCCTGGAAAGATTGTCTGCATGTTGAGTCTAGTCCTCTGCAATCGCAGACAACCGTGTCATATAAAACCATTTAACTTTGCTAACTATGCTGCTCATCCTTTCAAACCTACCAGGATTGTTTTAGACCCTCTTTTGTCTTCTTGAGTCTTCTTTGCTTTCCTTGCCAAAATGAAAGTCCTTAGGGCAGTGGGACCAATAAATACACATTCCACACCCAATCAGGAAAACCCATCTGCTCCCAGAAAAGAAATCTAAAGGCAAACCCTAGTGAGAGTGAGATCAATATATACTAGTAAGCTGTCAGGTCTTCTGTTGGAGATGAGCTTTCTATTTGCATTTGCACTGACTGTCACCCCCACACATAAAAAGACATTGGAGCTGTTGCATAGGTATATATTATGTATTCTGTACTGTGAAGAAAAATGTGGCTTTATAAAGTATCTGGTTTAGAAATTGTTAGGAAGTTGATTTGCTGCCCAAGAAAAAAATACTTTTCTGTTTTCTTTAAAATATTTCTTTGATTTTTTTTTTTAAATTTCTTTTTAGTGATGGGAGAGGGACAGATATTTTTAAGGGAAATTTTGATGGTAAAAAAAAAAAAAAAAAAGATGTTGCCTCTGAGGATTTCCATGTAGAGGGAAAATGTCTATTTTCCACTAAAGGAACATGAAGGTAAAATGTTTGTTCCATTCCGTGTTTGGTTGTCTCTCCCTCTCCACTCACTCACGGTGCTGACCATCATGTAATCCCAGTCTGTGCCCTGAACTGGCCTGGCTCTGAAGCTGTGTCCTGCCCAGCTCAGCCAGAGCCTGTAAGAATGTGCCAGGCATCGCTGCACACCTCATCCTCCCTGCTAGCAGCGGCAGAGGCATGCTCATAATGCTGGTTTTGCTCACATTGTCCACATGCTGCTTCTAATAAAACTTGATCTTGTTGCTGGACCACGAACTGGTCCTGGTGTAAGTCACCCTGCTGGAGAGCGCACACTACAGCCAGCCTATGACAACACTGTGGAACTAGAGAGAGGGACTCAGGAAGCAATAAATCAACTGTGCTGAGTTATGACATTGGTGACAAAGGAATGGTTTCTCCTCCAGCAAGCCCTGCTGAAGGTACGTGGTCTTTGAAGGCACGCTGGGTTGGCAGGCCCCACAGTGGAGCAAAGGGTGTTTGTTTGTCCTGTATGCACTCTAGAAACAACCAGTGCTGCTGTGGACATACAAGCCTAATAAGTATCATTAATAACACTAAAAAATTCATTACTTTGGTAACACTTTGAGGTCTCACTGAAAGCGTGTATGTCACTACACTAGGATTATACAACCTTCTAATAGGAACTGGTTCAGCCCTAAACAGGGAAGATGGATGAAGAGTAAGGGAGGCAGCCAGGGCAGAGAGAAGTGGAAAGATATTCAAAGTCACACAGCAGCTTGTTGGTTCAGCAGTCCTGGTTCAGCGTGTTACTCCCTGCTCCTCACTAACCACTCTATCATTATTCACACTATGAAAGTATCTGGTTTTGAAGCCTCTTAAATATTATTTGGCTGTTAAATCCCATGACCAAGCAGACACAGGGAAGCCAGGACCAGTGTCCTGAAAAGCTACGGCTGGTACAAACAGCCCCTCTTGCAATTGTGTTCCCAGAGGAGCCACAAGGCTGGTGCTCGGCTGGGCAACATTATCTGAGCTTTGAGTACACTTTGAGCAACCACATCTAACAAGCATAATGTTTCATTACAGCCCCACAGTACTTCCAAGAGGGAAGCGTTGTGACAGCAGTAAGTTGTCATCCGTTGGCTGGTCAGGGAAAGGAGTCCAGGTTGCCTTGCATGTTTTCTACTTGATAAATTACTGTCCTACCCCAATCAAGTAACAAGATGCCCATGTAGTGCTACGTGGTATCAGACACTCATCTGCACAAGGGGTCTGCAACCAGAATGCGGAATCCCTCTGGGTGGAAAAACTGCAGCACGGAGTGAAGGCAGACAGGCTGGTTTGCCTGCACAGAGACACAGAGCTGTGTAGCTTCTAGGAACGAAGCATGGAGAGCTCAGGATGATTTCCTCCGCACTGCCCGTACTGGAAAGCTGAAGCATCTGGGCCAATGTAACACCAGTGCTGAACCTGGACACCCTGGGCCAGGCTATACAGAGCATGGCTCCCTCCAGGGGCAAAGGCTGGGGTAGTACACCATTTGTCTAGCTTGTCTAGTTTGTCTATGGACTCCAAAGCAAATAACTAAGCATGCATCTTGAAGTCAGCTTGTAAAAAAGTCATGTCTCCCTGTTTACAAGAGATTTCTCTGTGATATTTGCTTAGACAGAAGGCAAAGACACACCAGTGAAGCAAACAAGAAAGGAGAAGGAAGTCACACAAAGCAGTGAAGACTAAGGTCCCGATCAGCACAGGAGAATGGAGGCTGTCGGATACGGTCACACCATTTCCCTCCCTCTCTCCCATGCATCAAGTTATTTGTGGCTGAGGAAAGAGATCATATTAACAGAGAGAGCCTCCCAGGGTAGCCTGGTCTCAGCCCACAGTGTCAGATGCGATCTCTTGGTCATATCGGTTCCTCTAGTGGAGTCAGAAGGACAGGATGTGTCTTGTCCACCCTGGAAGAGGGCTACAAATCTATGCACAGCATGCCAGTGCTGGGAGCCCCTCCTACGCCCTGCACAGCCTTCAGAGGGAAATGCATGGTGCTGATCTCCTGGGAAAGGTGGCAGCTTCTGCGCCTGCCAGGGGGAGCTGACCAAAGGCTGGCAAGGCTCTGCAGTGTACTATGGCAGGACCAGGAATGCTTTTCATTCCTGCTGCTCCTGTGAAAGAGACTCATCTGCCACTGGCAACTGAGTTGTGGATTCCCTGCTTCGCTCCTGTCTGCTCCACAGACAGTAGATAATAAATTGAATACATCTGACACCATAGGGAAAATTCAGAGGTGACATAAACCACAGTGTGGGTTACATATTGGGTGCATGTTGGTCAGAAAACAGGCGTAAGTGGCAAAGTGCTATGGTTTGGCATGTGGCAGCTGCAGGTGGAGGTGGAGGGCTGAGGGGTGATGCCACACTTTATATACTCTTGTTTAGTGCTCTTCCTGTAGTACACGGCATCTCCACGGGTGTGGGAGAGCTTCACACACCCACTGAATGCCAAACCCCAGCAAGATACCTTCACAACAGCTGTTTCCTGACTAAGTTATCCCAGGGTGTAAGTGATATCGTGGCTTTGCCTTCTACACAAAGGGATGTTGGTCAAAGTGTGGGGAGACTAAGGGAATCAGCCCTGTAACTTGGAATATTACCATGTTTCCCAGGTAGGTTTGCTCTGAGATCCATAGGTGAAGAGCCAGACCCTTGGCTATCAAACTGACTTGTTTCACAGACTCCAGTGTGCAGCAGGCTACGGGGCAGATCCTAAAGAGCCTGTTATCCTTCTCCCAGGGCAAAAGGAAAGCCACTGAACTGAATTCAGCATGAAGATGACACAGATGTGTATGAAAGCTGGGCAGGGGACTTTTCTTATTTACACCACTCTGAAGCTTGTGCAGCAGTGTCTATTTCACTGGCAGTGGGGAAAAACTAAATATGGGTCTCAAATCTGATGAATTTGGGTCAGGCAGCATCAACCCAAGACACATGGCACCGCTTACAGGCACAGAGTAGGACCTGCTTGAGCACAGCAAGGCTGCTGTGCTTTAACCATCCTCCTTTGCCCAGAGCACCAAATCCCCCAGACTCTGTCCCAGCTCTGTACATGAGGTCTGAACTGCTCAAGGCTACCTAAACATCTGCCTTTGAAATGAACCTTGCCTTCCATCTCCACCTGTACAGGAGACTGATCCTATTAGGGTCTTGGTAACTATCCATAATGTTATGTGCTATATATGAAAAGTGGTTCCATCAATTCAGGAACTTGTTTATAAATAGTTTCAAAAGCAAGCACATGGGCAGGCAGAGAAGTAGAAGAGGCATCTCTGTTCCTTGGGAACTGAAGCCTCCTGTCCATGGGATTTTCACAGAGCACTTTTATCGCATTAAAATTCTGCTTTTTTCATGAGTCATGAAATGATTTTCCATGCATAGAAAGGGTTTGCAGTGGTCTCAGCTCTGAGCAAAGGAACCCACTGAAGATGGCTGGGAGAAGTTGATGCTATGCCTGGAACCAGACAGAAAAAAGGAAACGAGAACAAAGCTACCAACTCCGTGGTACCCTCAAGGGAGATGCTAGAAACACCAGCCTCAACGGCAGGATTTGGGGTCACCAGGCGGGCATCACTTATGGCTCCCAGCTCTGGCTGACACTGAGTCCAAGGAGCAGCAGCAGCTGGTTTCCTACAATGGGAGCCACTCACTTGCCTTGTCCTTCACCAGCATTTTTGGGTGAGCCCCCCGAGGAGGGAGTACACCCAGCTGCACCACTCAGCAGGGTGAGAGCCCACCTCCTCCTTGGGGTGCACCTAGCACCTGGCTCCAAGCTCCCTGCATATCCCCTTGGGCTGGGGGCTGGCAGTGTTGGGCACAAACTAGGGCAGAGGGAGCTGCCCCAGACTCAAAGCTTCCCTCCATCCCTTCCAGCCATCTCCTTTGCAGAGCCAAAGGCCCCTTTGCAGCCTGCTCCTCAGCTGCTGGGGCTCCAGGAGTCTTCAGCCCTCTGGAAAAAGGAGTCTAACACTGCTTATTTGGAGAAGGCACAGGCTGGAGGAGTGCCTCCTCCTTAAACCCTGCTCAAAAGGAGGATTCCAATGCTCGCTCCCCTGTGTTGCCTGCCAGCCTCAGAACCTGTCAGTCCTCCTCCCGTCCCTTGTCAGCAGGTTGGTCCATCATACAGCCTTCAGCATACTGCCACCTTCCTCATGCTGCATGTTTTCACACCCGCAAAACTGCTCTCAGCAAAATATTTGAACAGGTCCTTCTCAAAACACCAGGAGATTAATATGAGGCACATGCAGCACCGTGGAGACTTCTCTCCTAGCACAATGAGATAAGGAAGGTGCAGTGAGTCCCACACTACTAACAGGTGCCTCTTTATTTTTCCAAGCAGCTATGGACAGGGCATATCTCCCAGCTGCCACTCGGGAGATCTTAATGTTGCATAAATACACCAGCTGGATAGGACCAGTCCCCTAGCCTGTGAGCTTGACACTCTGTCTTTATAGGTTCAGATGGAGTCAGTCCCCAGTAGGTGACGGAAGGGCCTTTTCCGCCCGACTGCTTTGTGCAATCCCCACCGCGGCCCATGCAGAGCGCTGTGTGCTGCACGCATGCCTGTCTGTGGCAGCTCTGTCTCCCTTCCAGCTCCCTCCTTCTGTCTTTTCCTTTCTGAGGGATGTTGATGCTGGATCAAGAAACAACTAGTAATAAATGAAGCACAGTATTTTAGCTCCAAGAAACTTTGGAGAGACTTACGCAAGGCTAGAATTTGGCTTTCATTCCGAAAGCCAGGCTGCAGGAAAAAAAACCCCTTTGAGATCACGTTACTATTACCTGGGTTGCTTCTTCCCACCCTTTGGCAGAATGCTACAGTGCCAGAAAGTGTCAATTTACTCTCGCTATTGGGCCAAGAACATCCCTGGTACAAATTTATTGCTCTTAATAGGGCTGGGCCTTTAATTCCTAGCGCATACTTGTGAAGAATTTTGGCTTGTCACTGAGAAGTAGGAATTATTTTCCTGTCTACAGGTAGAGGCAGGTCCTCCTTTGGCTGAGGGCTCTGCAAATCCCGAGAGGAGCATTACTGCAGTGCTCCCATAAAGGCAATTTGAAAACCCCATAAGCACCTGCCTGTGCTGAAAGCCAGAAGCAGAATGGCTGCTGTTTAGCACATGAGATTTTTTTCTTATTCCTTCCCCCTTTTTTATGGCTCTGCTACTATTTGAAGCGCTACTGTGGGATCAATCTGCTCCCAGTCCCCTGGGGAACTAGACAATCAAGTACGGGGCTCCTATAGTGAAGACAAGGCACTTTTGCCATTAAAGTCACCAACAGCTGAAGCTAGAACTAAGGTTTCACAGCAGATTTTATGACTTCTTCCCATTTGTAAAGGGATCTGGTTTAAATGCTTGTCAGGCTCAGCTGGTTTCTGCCATGCTTCTCTGCACACAGCACTGATGTTCTCACTGCTGCAAAAGCTGCTGCTGGTGGCTCCCAGTCACTGATCGGGGAAGTGGCCACCAATAATGGCAGCCCTCTAAATGTTATTCCCTGAGAGAGGCTTGCTGGCAACTGAAAGGAATGCCTCCCGCGTTCCAGCTAACTCAGTGTCTGTAGGACAAATCTGGGCTGAATACAGATCTTTTCAGATCACAAAACCACCTGCCCCACATGTAGGAAAAATCAGTCTGAATGAAAGCAAAGAGCAGAGGTGAGCACACTGCCAGCATGCGCCAAAAATCCTGCCAGCCCGTTGGCATGTCACCTGCCACCTACTGCAGTGTCCTCGGCAGTGCAGTCTGGGAGATATGAAGAGATGTCTCTGCGCAAATGCCCTTCTGCAGCCCAGTGGGCAGCCAGGCTGGCCAGGCCAGCAGCTCTGCTCATGGCTCTAAGATAAAACCCCAAAGGCTGAGCCCCAAACAGTCTCCTTGAGAGTACAAACAACAGTGACTACTGAGGGACGCACTTCCCCCTGCTAAATCTGGCTACAGCTTCTCCTTTATAGGCACGACCAACTGTGGAGACTCTATGTCTTCAACCAGCAGCAAAGGGCTCTGTTACTGCAGACCCTTTCTGTAAGGGTGCCTCTGCACCCAGCTTGGCAGCAGAAGCAGTTGTACACCACCACCACTAAACCTGTTCCCAGTTTGCAGTAAATGCCCCTTTTGACATCTTTCCCAATAACACCAGTAACTTCCTCCTTCCCTGGGGGTTGTTACCTTGTTAAACCACCACCACCAGCACACCGTGGCTTTCAAAGTCAGGTGAAAGAGGGGATTTTTCAGTTGTTCACATTACTGAAATGTGAACAAGAGATGCAGATAATCAGCCACCACTTCTCTTCCACAAGGAACAAAAACCAGTCTCTGTGACCAAAAATACTCTTTGGATTTCAGCTAATGGGTGCCCCAGCTTCATCAGATCTACAAAGGAGGATTTGTGACAGTTGGAAAAGCCCAAGTAAGAACACATGGGAGAATGAAAAACGATAAAAATTCAAATGTCTGCCTTTACCTCCCTATCAAATTCCTCTGGACTCAGTCATTATGGAACATTTGTGGTAAGTGTAATAAAAAGGGTCTCTATTCTTACAAAAGGAAATGATGCTTACAAGAAGTCCTATCGTCCCAGGATGGGGGCTTGGCAGGTCTGTCCCTTTCTCTACGAATCCATTTCTGCTATGCGTGTATCATGGTGTTTTGTGTAGATCTGAAAGTCTGCACAGACACTCAACAAACCATTCGCCTGAGGCCTTCATTTCATGGATACTACGTGAACTGGTCTCCAGATAGATAAGGTTGCAGAGGTTAAACAGCTAGTTACAGTACATAAATTTTATATCCACTGTGCCTAGATGAAGCTTTTCCCTTGTTTTAAGTGACTTTTTTTCTCTGTATGACAAAGAGAAAGATGACTGCAGTCACATCCACCTTTACAATACAAACCTAGTTTAATGGTAATAACACATGCTTTTCTTCTATTGTTCTTAACAGAGGACTTAATATGCCGTCATGGCCTTTATTAGCCAAGGAAGCACATAGATCTCCCGATCGCTCTTCAGCATTGAACTCCCTCTTCAAGCTACCAGACCTCTGAACCTTTGCCTTAAAGGCACTGACTGAGCACAAGAGTAAATATATGATGCCCTATCTACAGCCTCAATTAAGAGGAGGCGATAAAGATCAGCTCTGTGTGAGAAAAGGGTAATAAACCTGATAGCTGACAACACAAAAGGGTAGAAGGGCTGCCAGCAGGGCTGCCATACTTTCTAACTTCTGCAAAAGTTTCTAATGTATTAATGATTGCAGTCAAACCCACTCCTGCTCTGAGCTCCGACCAACATGTACTAAACTCTGCTGTAACCCAAAAAAGGCCAGGCAGCTCTCTCCTCCCCTTTCTTATTTCTGGGCACATTTCTGGTTTTCAACAGAACATGAGCAAAAATGAACAGAGCAACACACTTCATCTTGAGGTATTTGTAGCTCAGTCAGAAGTGAGGGTTAACAGAAATCTACGGTCGTCCTGGGACTTCTAACCCAGTTTGAAGAACCAGGAGACACAGAGAAAGGGGATGGGTCAGATAAGTTCAGCATTTATTCCAATTATTTCCAGCCTTTTGCTCTGTATCAATAATATTTTATCTCTATCCAAGTGATTACTGAATTTTAGCATATCTGAGCCCTATCAGGTAAGTCAGTACTGCTTGTTTGCTAAAAATACAGCACAGTTATTTTCTTTTTCTTTACTCTCTTTTCTTTAAATAGTACTGAGGTATTTAGGCAAGGATCTAAACTCAAACTTAGGAAAAAGAGATAGATTATGTGAAATATAGTGTGTTGGAAAACCTGTGGTAGTTAAGCGGTTGCCTTGGAGACACATGCTCAGAAGATAAAGGAGCTCAAAGTTAGAAAGTTCATGGAAGCTGTATAATGAATTGTTTTCATCTGAGTCTTTTGCCTGTGTGTGTGCGTGTGTCCTTTTCTGTTGGAGTTGGAGGAACTGTTCCAAGATGTGACCTCCACTCTGACACGAGACAAATTTTTCATTATTTTCAAAGAGCAAAAGAAACAATTTTTCTTAAAAATGGACAACAGAACCTGTAACAGTGTCAGTACAGACAGACCACCTAGCTGGGTCAGCTCACTGGGGAAAATGGCTTTGGATTTTTCCCACACAGCAAACTACTGATGGGACAAATCACAAGAGATTTGGAGAACATGAGACTTAAAACTCTGTAAAACCTGAGCTGCCTATGCCTGCAAGGTTGGGCCAGAAATCACTTTGGAAACAGATTCTGTCAGGAGTCTCCAGTATTTTCCTGCTGCTCCTCTGTTCAGGACAGAGGGACCATGAAAGAACCTCTTGAGATTTCTGCTTCAAGTCCTACCACAGTGAACAAGAGTTGGAAGAAGATGGTAAGTAAACTTTTTTCCCCAAAACTCGAAGGCAGGTTTCGTTCCTTCTCCTTTGGTTTGGGCCAGCAGGGAGGCTAACACAAATACCCAGCCCATCATGGTTGTTCCTGCAGAAGCTATTGGATGTGTCCTTGCCAAGGGAGAGTATTAGCAACATGACTGAGATTGTTACGTCCCTGTAGGTCAAGTGAAGAGGAAAAGCTCTGGCTTTACTAAAATAAACTATTATTTAAAAGTGTCATCAATGTACAGATGGTTCTCTATCAAAATACAAAGCCATGGAGACGTGTTATAAAGTCAGTAGACAATGACAAGAACATGGGAAAGAAACAAAAAATGAATGTATCCCTTATTTTCTGTGGCATCATACTGCATCATTTCTTTCTCCTCACTTTTCACTGTGGAAGACCTGTTGGTTAGGAACAAGAAGAAAATCACTTCTACCAGACAAAAAGAGGAAGAAGATGAAGGCCTGGGAGGGCTTCACTCTGGGCTGGGCCTGGATGGACCTCTTTCATGGCATGCCTTCTTTCCACTGCCAGCTTTAAAAATGACACTGATGTAATTAGTGACCAGTCATGGCAGGGGGGTGTAAGGCTCAAGTGATCCTGTAAGTGAGTTGAATTTCTTTGATGCAAAGCGCTCTGATTATTATTGTGGCTGGGAAATGGGGTGTTTAAGGAATTAGGTTTGGAGGAGAACCACATTTGTCTAGAAAGTGGGCTGTGACTCTTATGAAAAAGGTACGATTTGTGAGAGTTCATTGCCTCAGGCCAGTAGGTGCTTCTGAGACGATCCAGAAAGTGAAGAGGAATGAGAAGGAGACAGGTCTCAGAGGTCTAACAATCTTATATTTCAGACTTCTAGTGAGATGAGCAAGGCTAGATGCAGTCTGTCCCAAGGAATCGTTCTGCAAGTAATTTCCTTCCTTTCATCAAATGTATATAGCAAGAATGTCACTTCCTTCCTGCTGTGACCTAGTTTTCTACCAGATTTCATAGAGAAGGTCTTCAGAAGGTTCTGCACTTGATGGTTGATTACTCATTCCATTTCATAAAGTTAAGAATACTTCATAAAGTAAAGAAAATACCATTGTAGTGGCCCTGAGGCCCTGATGGAGCTACACAGTCCCGGGCAGCCAGTGCCATCATTTCTTCCTCCACCATGCCAGGAAATGCTGTCTCTCTACTGCCAGCTGAGTACGTCCCAAGAGGAACAATTCCCCTAGGGGCTCACTAGTTTGGTGACTTGTTCCTACCCACTATCTTGTCCTTGTTTGCTCTAGTGCAGAAAGTGAGGAATTTTTAAATGACTCATGAGATAGTCAGATCTAATCTGAGGAGCAACCTTGACTGAATCTGGACTGTCCTACTGACCATTTTCAGCCATCTCCTCCATGAAAAGTGTTTTTCTTTATAACGATCCCTCTGTGCTCTGCAACAGGCATATCTCAGAGCACTGGCTATGCACTGGACCACGGCACACTCTTGTCTATAAGCACATGTGAGGAAGCAAAGAATTGCAAGCAGGAAATGGCCACTTGGCCCAATGAGCCTGGCCCTTTAAGTTTATCTCAAATGCACCTCCTTGCTTTGTATTTCAATCTGCAAATCTTCTTTCTCCTCATAAAAATGTCTAGCTGTCTCTTAAACCCATTCAAAGTATTTGCTTAAGTGACCTAACTTGGCAGCGACTCTATAGTGTTTGGGCCAGCCTGAGTGACATAATGCTGCTAGAATCCCCTGTTTATTTTTTATGTTGCCTGCAATCCTGCTGTGCTGGGCTGGGCTGTAACAGATAAACAAGTCCTGCTCAGCCCACAGGAACCATCCATGGAAAACCTAGGGCTACCAGAAGTGGCAGTGCTGACTCAGCATCCAAAACACTTCCCATGAAATAACTCTGGCGCCAGCCCCTCCGGAGCTCGGGTAATGGTGCTTGTGGAAGAATCATATCTGGGCGGACTTCTGAATTGGCTTTAGCCTGTTTTCAAGGACAGATGGGGAGAGTTTCTGTCACCCTCCCATCTTAACTTCTCTTTACTAAGCATATTGAGAAATCTAGTTCTCATTTGGCAGGTAGCTAATTTCAAACTGAGTTACAGTTAAATAGTAAAAATTTTGTGACGATTAGCTGACTTTTGTGCTCCTTATAAATTTTCTTAGGATAGACATCCACCTGCTTATTCCAACCTTAAACTAGCACTGCCATTTGGGTCATTTACCATGGTTCCTTCCTCCCTGGTGAAACACCAGCTTCACCCATCTGCTCAAACCTAGTGTAACTCTGCCTCCCACTGGAGTTTACAGTGGATAATTTGTTTCCCTATATCTATTCTTGAATTGCTCTTATTGATGCTGCTGAAAACACACTACCCCAACAGGGTCAAGTTTTGATGATGCAGCTGATGCGGTGTATTTATACCTATCAATCCCACCCAGTGTTTTCATCCATTCTTGCTGGGCAGCCCCCTCAGTACGCTCTGTGAGACTGTACACCCAATAGCACAGTGAAGTGAAGCCAGTGAGGTTGTCATCAGATTTACTCACCACCTTTCCTGCCTCTGGGGTAAGACCCGAGGCTGAAAATCATAATCAGGGAGAAAACTTTATCAGAGGATGTGGAACCTCATCCATATGCACCATTACATGTGTACCAACGGTTATACATAATGTCTAAAGCCTTAAAGTCACTAAAATAAATACTTCAATATCCAGCCCTTTGTCTTTTGTTGCAATTCATATTCTTGAACACACTGTGAACAGCCAGCACAGTTCTCTATTAGCTGCCTGAGTGTTTGTCAGCTAAACTGCAGCCGGGGGGAGGCAGGAATAAAAACTGTAACCTTTCCATATACACTATATTCTTAGGTTACAAGATAATCCTACGTGTTCTTATGAATGTGGCTTCACGAAGGCAAAGTGATCATTGATATGAAAACTTATCTGGAATATTAGGATCTCTTCACTTCTGCTTATTTTCAAGATCCTGTAAATGGCTGACACATGGAAAAATCTCTTTGCTCTTGACATAAATCCTATTCTCAGAAACATTTGAAAATGCTATTATTCCAGTTTTGCAAATCAGAACCAACCTTTAAAGCATGTGGAAACAGAATAATTTTTTTAATGAGCCTTTTTGCCCCCCTCTAATTACTTTTTGTAGCATTTTAAATGACAGTGTTCCTGATGTAGCCCTTCTACAATCACTAAAAGTCTATTGCTATTTGATTTTTTTTTTGTTTCATATATTTTGAGCATTTTTGTTTTTTCATCTTGTTCTTGGGTGCACCCAGGCCTTGTAAGACAGGAGACCAGATCCTGCTCTCCCTGGAAAGCTTAGTTCTACCTCATTTCATTCAATCTGTAATAAAACTTACTGACAATCTATAAAAAAACATCTGATGACTCCTACTGTATAAGCCCCCAGTGCGTACTAGATTGTGCCGACTACAGCTACTTCTTCATCATCAGTCTGTGTGCAGAATATTCTGTTTGAGAGAGATGTATGCAATGCTGCAAAACGCATTTCCCTGTTGGAGAGTAAATCCCAATTTGTGGAAGTCTGGATGAGTATTTGCCATAACCTCAAGCCATTTCCCAGAGACTGCCTTTCATTTCACCCTACATTTGGATTCTATGTTCACTGTGCCCAGCCTCTTCCTCGGGCTGGCAAACAACTAAAATTCACTCAACAGCTTGATATCAACTAACGCTATATCAAAGAAAGTCTAAATCTCGCTTAACTGTGCATAAGGGGATACGAAGGCTCTCAAGAAGACTAACAATACATAACTGCTAGTCCTAAGAGTCCCCCTCTGCGCTGCCGTACGCCCATGCAGCCCCACCCTCCCCGCACATCTTTCCCACAGTTCGAGAGCCGCAGCTGGTGCCACCTCTTATACACAGCCCAGCCATCCCAGGATGCGTCGCTGCTCCCCTGTGTGCAGCTGTGGCTGCTAAGCGAACGGGCACCCAACTGAGGCTCATACACTCATTTAGCTCATTAGACTCAGACAGCTGTAGATTACACAGAGAACACCAAGAGAGACAAACCTACTAGAGAAAACTGAAGAGAAGGCTCCAAGGATGGCTGTGTTGTAGTATTGCTTCTCCTGTTTCCACACCACCATTTTTGGCTTGCTCCTCTGCGTCTAAGTATTTCCAAGCAGAAATCTGATCTGCACATTTGGGTTCGAAATGGGCCAAGTTCCTGCTATAGCATTGCATGGGTTTGGTATCCAGATCTGCATGGGAAGGAAGCTGCCTTCCACAGCAGGGGATCTGAATACCTCTAGCGGCCTTTGTCACGGAGACCTGACTGTGGCTTCACATCCTGCACAAACCAACTGCAATAGGCTAAAAACAAGGGGGAGACTGGGAGAAGGGAATAGCCTTCATAGAATAGCTGGAAAATAAGAGAGGCAAACTGTGCCTGGCTGGTACATGTTTTTTTTTCCACTGATGAAGGCAGATAAATCACTGCCCTCCCTCATGTCCCCACGGCAGGTGTGTACAGAGCAGCTGCTCTTTGGGCTCTGTTGCCCCGTGATGGCACGTGTACGTTCTACCTACACCCCTGTCACAGCTGCTGTGAAATAAATCTCTTAACCCACTGGAAGGTGGATTCCCCCATCATGTCATGGGGAGAGGTATTTTCACAGGGAGAGGAATGAGAGGATAGGAGGAAACAGGGCTTTGCATCAAGAAATGTGCAGAACAATATTCAAAGTCACAATCCTGTCTTGCCATCCAGATGTTTCTAGAGACACCAAACCAGTGCATACCAAACTCAGGGATTCTCATTCCCACCAGATAGGCACTGCATGAGGAAAGGATATGTGCACTGTTTAACCTCATTTATTCCTTAGCAACCGAAAGCTCCCTGTATTTTCCCATCTTGGGAGCTTATGTGCGGATCCCCATTCAGTGACATTCTCCCACCATGAATGATTAAGGAATCTGAATCTTTAAAAATTGCCAGATCCCATTTCTACTCCTAAATACAGCCCTATAGAGAGACATAAGTCTGGGAGACCAAGGGATTTCAGTTAATGATCCTTTTTTATGGGGCTGAGAAGCAGTGCTATGAAAAGGAGGTCTGGGGCCACTTCTCCCCTCCATGCCTGTGCTTTGCAGAGATTTATGCAAACATTTTTCATGTTTTACCTAACTGCTGTATTCACTGGGAAAGCAAACTAGGCTCTTGCCCTGGTATGTATCGCACAGACATGTGTCCGGTCTTGGAAGATATGTTCAAGGCTGGCCAGTGCTAATGGGAAGAGAGGATTAACATCTTAATCCCTGGGTGTAGCCATGCCAGCAGTGACACCTAGCAAAGAGAAGGCAGTGAGCAAACTACCTCAAGGTGGAATCAAATACAAGGCTAGTTTGAATAGGCTTCTCCTGAGAGTGCTGCCTTTTGCCTTGTCTTCCTATTTTGGGAATGAATGGGATTTTGCCTTGAATTCATTAGTAACATACTTTTATCCCTATGAGGACAAAGTGTGGAGGGTTAACTGTTTAGCAAGGTCAGTGTTGTGCAAGACTTTCCTTACCTAATAGAGCTCTTGAGAACAGGTTTATTTGAGTGGTTTACTTCATCTACCTGCAATAGTTTCCTTCCTGCACAGGGCTTTAAATTTACGCTTAGGACCAACTCGATGATCAGTCTACTACAAATAAGGTAAATGAGTTTCACTGTCTCATTATCTGTATTTTCCTGTGGGAGGAGGTGGGATTACAAACCACGGGGCAGGAGAAGACAGCCATGGAACATGGAATGTCCTTAGCAGTGCTGCTTGACCTTAGAGCCTGCAGGCTTAGGGAAAGGGTGGCATAACTAGCAGAGCCAGCAGCTGGAATTCAACTGTCCCAGCAGGAACTGGAAACAAATGAACAAACTAACTGAAATACACCTTGCCCGATCTCTCTGAATCAACACCATGCTATTTGCAGTAGTGTATAATAATATTGAATCAAGATTTGCATGGGACAATTTCTATTCCACAGCACAAGATAACTTTCGAATAACTTTTTTTTGAGAGATGCAAAAACATTTACTTTAATGATAATGAAAATAAAGTCAGTAAAACCCCTTTGTCCTGTCATTTTGATCAGATAAACCATATCTACCAACTGTTAGAAGGAGGATTAACTTGGGTTGACTTTTTTTTTAATGTACTATGAGAAAAGCCCTGGGGCCAAAACATTTACAAGCCAGGTTTTAGCGTATGTTGATCTAATAGTTTCTCTGAAGAAAATGTCTTTAGACCTGGCAGGTGTGTATTGGTTTTCATTACTTCAAGTGTCTACTAGCAAAGTTTTAATTAACGGGGTTGTACGCAAAATATTTTCAGTGTTATAAGAGTGAGGAACTCAGGAGCAGGACTCCTAGGTTCTCTTTCCAGTTGCTGAACAGGTCATGGTAGACAGTACTGTAATAGTCTTGCCTGACTATCCCATGGCCCTCAAGTTGGTGGGACAAGATCTCCTTTGATATCCAAGTGTTCCTCTGATGTATTATTTGCAAGAGCCCTGTCCTGCTCTGTCAGGTACTGCAGAAACTGGCTCTGCTCTGGACTAAAGGGAAATACAGGTGCAAGGAGATGGACAGACTTGGCTGAAATCACCCAGCAGGTCCGGGACAGGACAAGGGACAGACCCTCAGGTGCCCCAAGACCTACTCACGTTACCTAACTATCCTCAGCTGGCCGTCCACCTCTCCCCATTCCTCTTGGGGAGATGCCCACTTTTGAGGTCTGTGGAAGAACAGGGAACAAGCTTAGCAAGCTGCTTGCCTACTGCAAACATAACAGGAGAAAACATGGTGTTTGCTTTGCCCCTTATCAGAGACGTTAGGCCACAAGAGATAAGGTTATTAGCAAAAACATAACGCTGGTGCTCCAGTCAGATAGTGGAGGAGATAGACCACTTATCAGCTCTTTTATGAAGGCTCCTTCACTGTTATTATAATTTTCTGATAATATTATATACTGAATTGATAGCATTTTATTTTTCCTGGACAGGTTCTTTTCACTTGCCCTTTTCTTAACAGGTTGTGTTTTTTCCTCTTCCAGTAAGTGGATTTTCCCTCCAAAGTCCTCAGTTTGGCTGCTCCGTTTTTCCCTCTTTTAGATCCTCTTCATCCCAGTTTCAGGTTGTTTTGATTGCATTTTTTTTTTACTGTCTTTGTCTTCTGTTCTCTCTCTCTCAACAGAGATGCTGGTCTAGGGGATAGGTTTCTGACAGTGACAGCAGCAAATGGGACAATTTGCACTTCATCCAAAATGCCATTCTTTATCTGCTAAGCATTTATTTAACATGGATCATATAGTCCTTTTACGTACTTGGGAAAGAGCAACTTCATGATTTAGCTTCTGTGCATTTCCACCGGATGATTCCCCCAGGAGAGGAGGGTGTGCTCCTGTTCTCTGTTAGACACAAGTCTCCTTTCCTTGTCATTTCTGTGTGCAATGAGATACGAGTGGGTAGAGAACTGGGCCTGGTGTCCAGGACTGTACAAACCCAGCAACTAGGCAGCCTGTCTACAATCTCCTCTGTGTCCAGAGATCTGCATGCCTTGTGCGTGTGGAATAGTCCCCCCAATTCTTTCTTTCTCGTCAGTATCCCTGTTTTTTAATGCCCTCATGTTTCTTTCTGTGAATATCCCCAGTCCCAGATCAGAGCTGTGCTGCTGGCTGCCTGTGGCACTGGAATATGATTCCTCCATGCAAGGTGCCCTATTCAAGTCAGATGCCCCATCACAGTGCACTTTGTCCCTCTGCAGTACTCTGAATGTTAATTAAAAGTTTGCTTTTATTAAATTACATAAAATTAAAAGAATCTCTGAGCATCAGAGAGCTCTCTGATGACCTGCTTGCAAAGGCAAGCTCCATCAATGGTCCCTGCTGTAGGCTCATTTGTTTTGACATTAGGGTTCATGACTCTGAGAATGCAAAAGCACCTTCATGCAAACAAAAATGAGTCCCTAAATTATGAAGTGCTGATTCTGTACCACTAAAATTAGTGAGAGATTAGTCACTAGTTCCAAAGGGTATAGGGTCTGGCTCTACCAGAAAAACACAGTCACCCTCAATTTATTGTGCACGTTTTCATGGAACAGCCTTTGAGATGCAGCGAAGATCTCAATATGGCCAAATTAAATGGTATGTAGAAACCCCCCCTTTAGAACCATCTGTATTCTCCTTATCGTGCCATGCACGTCAAGCTGAAAATTTGGGTCGTTACCATGCAGATTATAACTAATTTCATACATATGATTTTGAAAGAGATCACTTTACAGGGCCTTTGCACAGGGATTATTTGCAATCCTCCTTGAGGGGTGATCTCAAAAGTTTTTTCTCAGTATGATAGATTGATTTTTCTTTTAGACATTTGGGATGATTAAAGCAGAGATCTTGACAGGTCCTCCTATGCAGGGTCAAGTCCTGCTCCTGGAAAGATGGGAGTTGGCATCTGGTAGCCTGAAACCGGGACAGGCATTTTAAAATACGAACACTTGGGCATGGCATTAATTCAAAATGTCTGGATGGGACTGTGTTTGTCTGCCTGTGTGGTTGTCATATGCATTGTTTCCAGGAGTTGTCCTTCCTGGAACACATACATCTCTGAGTGATGCTGTTTGGCTGCCCTCAGAGTACCTCAGCCTGAGTAGGACACGTAGTCTTAAATATTTTTTAATTCCTTCCTTTCCGTGGTGTAGAATGCCTGTGTATGCTGCTTTGGCATACTGGCCTCTGGACTTATAGCATGGCGAGAGGCTGCATTATTGTGCTCATTAGGGAACTAACAGCTTGGTGCATTGTTGTATTTTCCTGAATTTTTAACAGTATATGCTTTAATGATTTTTTTCTATGATACCCAGATAACATCATAGAGCATGTGTGTGAGTCCTATACTTGTGGCAAACCAAGCATTAACTGAAAAACGCAGAGTGAGATATTTTTTCATCGTCAACTGAGTTTCTCATTTATGAATCAAGAAAGGGACAGGCCTTCCCCAGGCGCAGAGCTGGGCTGTTGTGTTGCAACGACTGGCAGTGCCCAAGCACTGCACTCTGCAATCCAGCCTGCTTCCTTCTTCATTCCAGAAAAAACAAGTAGCCCTCAAAAGCTTGACTTTGTCAGTGGATGTGGTTTCTCCATAAATACTGGCTTGGTTTATGATGTTGTAATACTGGATCACTTTGTCTGTGCTTCATATGAAGGTCCCATTTATAAATGACTTCTAAAGAGAGTGTAAATGCTTAAAACCATGCATTTTATACATATAAAGAGGGTATATTATGAACAGTTACAGCCAGATGAGAGGAAGATATCACAGGATGTTTTGGAAGACCTCGTGGACACCATAGCAATCACTGATGATCAACTGCCCTATTCATCATTTAGTAACAACTTACATTGTATGTGTAAGCAGAGAATACAAAATACAATCAGATTTTCTTTTTGGTGATAATACTGCAGTCTCAGAAATCCTCTATTCTAACTTACTGGATCACCGCAAAGACCCCAAGACACACAAGTAGGAACAGTAGCTCTGACCCGTTTCCCTATGACAGCCCAAATCACAACCATGAAGCAAGTAAACACCAAGCAGTTTGGGGGCCTTTTTCAGCCACTGACAAAAGTCCAGGTAACCTGGAACACGCAGTTCAAAATTGACTTACTAACGTTTACAGACAGGGCTGAGATTCATACATTTCCTGGTTTGAAAGTGTAAGAAGAATGTGAAGGGGACATCTGAAGTGAAATGCATAACCTTTAGCTGTTAAATAAGATAAAAAATATTTATTTATCTGGTAGTGATGCAACATCACAATTTCTTAATACAACCTGAACTCCAAATCCTTTTTCACTGAACAAAACGGTGGAAGAGGGAAGCAGGGTGGCACTACTTGGTGGAAGAAGAATGTAGCAGTAATGGGTGCTCGGGCATCAGCCAGGCCAGCTGCCTGCTCTATGGGGCAAAGCAGCTGCAAGTCTTGGTGTGAAAACACACCCACACAAACCGTACAGGTCTGTGGTATTTCGGTCTGCAGTGAAAGCAAAATCGCTTTGACTCAGCTGCAGAAGCACTTAGGAGTTGTGTGGGAGTCCCCCAGAACACATAACAAATCATGGAATAACAAAGGGAATTAAAAGGTGGTAATACAATACACTATTTAAGAACATGGATTAAATATTGAATTAAGCCCTAGTCCCCATTCAGCCTACAGCCAGTCCCTTCTTTGCTATAAAATGGCACCAGGGGCCAAACACTGCACCTGCATTAATGGGAATAAGGAGAAATTGCAATGGAGTTATGTCAGAACAAGCCTGAGATGGCGAGAGGAGCCTGAAGCCAGGGCAGCAATGCAGTCAGGGCATGCCCAGGAGGGAATGGGGTGAACGGGTCTCCTGACACAGTTGTCAGTGTAGGCAGACAGGCCCTAATTGGTCTGATCTGATTACTTTTTCCAAAAGCTTTGAACTTTGCACAGGATGCCTTGGGCCTGCAGGAGCTGCTGCTCTGGTGGGGAATTAGCACAATGGCTGGGCTGACACCCCCCCCCCCCCCCC